>BPTQ01000006.1:229436282-229489604 GCA_019973895.1 Chrysanthemum seticuspe | reverse complement strand
CGTAAGAGTGTTTCGAGAACCAATCTAAATAAATTTTGAATTATTTTAAATAAAATTAACCACAAAAGTAAAAAACGGTTTTTTGTAAAAGTCGGGACAATTTTTTTAAGACAAATGATGCAAAGATGTAAATTCACAAGTGATAATTTATTTGATTTTATACATATTACACATATCTATACTACTTATAATGGAGGGATGACCATCTCTCCTAAATTTTTTTAAGATGTCATTAATGTGTTTTTTAAGCATTACAATTTTTAATGCATAATGTACACAATAAATTGCTTTTAATAATTTATCTTCCACAACATTTTAATGCTTACATTTATTATTTCTTTTTGAATTAGTTTAGTTTTAATGCAAAAATGCACATATAAATGAATATGATTTTAAAATGCATGCAAAACTACAAAGTTCCAAAACTATTATTATATCGTAAGAGTGTTTCGAGAACCAATCTAAATAAATTTTGAATTATTTTAAATAAAATTAACCACAAAAGTAAAAAACGGTTTTTTGTAAAAGTCGGGACAATTTTTTTAAGACAAATGATGCAAAGATGTAAATTCACAAGTGATAATTTATTTGATTTTATACATATTACACATATCTATACTACTTATAATGGAGGGATGACCATCTCTCCTAAATTTTTTTAAGATGTCATTAATGTGTTTTTTAAGCATTACAATTTTTAATGCATAATGTACACAATAAATTGCTTTTAATAATTTATCTTCCACAACATTTTAATGCTTCATTTATTATTTCTTTTTGAATTAGTTTAGTTTTAATGCAAAAATGCACATATAAATGAATATGATTTTAAAATGCATGCAAAACTACAAAGTTCCAAAACTATTATTATATCGTAAGAGTGTTTCGAGAACCAATCTAAATAAATTTTGAATTATTTTAAATAAAATTAACCACAAAAGTAAAAAACCGTTTTTTGTAAAAGTCGGGACAATTTTTTTAAGACAAATGATGCAAAGATGTAAATTCACAAGTGATAATTTATTTGATTTTATACATATTACACATATCTATACTACTTATAATGGAGGGATGACCATCTCTCCTAAATTTTTTTAAGATGTCATTAATGTGTTTTTTAAGCATTACAATTTTTAATGCATAATGTACACAATAAATTGCTTTTAATAATTTATCTTCCACAACATTTTAATGCTTCATTTATTATTTCTTTTTGAATTAGTTTAGTTTTAATGCAAAAATGCACATATAAATGAATATGATTTTAAAATGCATGCAAAACTACAAAGTTCCAAAACTATTATTATATCGTAAGAGTGTTTCGAGAACCAATCTAAATAAATTTTGAATTATTTTAAATAAAATTAACCACAAAAGTAAAAAACGGTTTTTTGTAAAAGTCGGGACAATTTTTTTAAGACAAATGATGCAAAGATGTAAATTCACAAGTGATAATTTATTTGATTTTATACATATTACACATATCTCTATCTATACTACTTATAATGGAGGGATGACCATCTCTCCTAAATTTTTTTAAGATGTCATTAATGTGTTTTTTAAGCATTACAATTTTTAATGCATAATGTACACAATAAATTGCTTTTAATAATTTATCTTCCACAACATTTTAATGCTACATTTATTATTTCTTTTTGAATTAGTTTAGTTTTAATGCAAAAATGCACATATAAATGAATATGATTTTAAAATGCATGCAAAACTACAAAGTTCCAAAACTATTATTATATCGTAAGAGTGTTTCGAGAACCAATCTAAATAAATTTTGAATTATTTTAAATAAAATTAACCACAAAAGTAAAAAACGGTTTTTTGTAAAAGTCGGGACAATTTTTTTAAGACAAATGATGCAAAGATGTAAATTCACAAGTGATAATTTATTTGATTTTATACATATTACACATATCTATACTACTTATAATGGAGGGATGACCATCTCTCCTAAATTTTTTTAAGATGTCATTAATGTGTTTTTTAAGCATTACAATTTTTAATGCATAATGTACACAATAAATTGCTTTTAATAATTTATCTTCCACAACATTTTAATGCTTCATTTATTATTTCTTTTTGAATTAGTTTAGTTTTAATGCAAAAATGCACATATAAATGAATATGATTTTAAAATGCATGCAAAACTACAAAGTTCCAAAACTATTATTATATCGTAAGAGTGTTTCGAGAACCAATCTAAATAAATTTTGAATTATTTTAAATAAAATTAACCACAAAAGTAAAAAACGGTTTTTTGTAAAAGTCGGGACAATTTTTTTAAGACAAATGATGCAAAGATGTAAATTCACAAGTGATAATTTATTTGATTTTATACATATTACACATATCTATACTACTTATAATGGAGGGATGACCATCTCTCCTAAATTTTTTTAAGATGTCATTAATGTGTTTTTTAAGCATTACAATTTTTAATGCATAATGTACACAATAAATTGCTTTTAATAATTTATCTTCCACAACATTTTAATGCTTCATTTATTATTTCTTTTTGAATTAGTTTAGTTTTAATGCAAAAATGCACATATAAATGAATATGATTTTAAAATGCATGCAAAACTACAAAGTTCCAAAACTATTATTATATCGTAAGAGTGTTTCGAGAACCAATCTAAATAAATTTTGAATTATTTTAAATAAAATTAACCACAAAAGTAAAAAACGGTTTTTTGTAAAAGTCGGGACAATTTTTTTAAGACAAATGATGCAAAGATGTAAATTCACAAGTGATAATTTATTTGATTTTATACATATTACACATATCTATACTACTTATAATGGAGGGATGACCATCTCTCCTAAATTTTTTTAAGATGTCATTAATGTGTTTTTTAAGCATTACAATTTTTAATGCATAATGTACACAATAAATTGCTTTTAATAATTTATCTTCCACAACATTTTAATGCTTCATTTATTATTTCTTTTTGAATTAGTTTAGTTTTAATGCAAAAATGCACATATAAATGAATATGATTTTAAAATGCATGCAAAACTACAAAGTTCCAAAACTATTATTATATCGTAAGAGTGTTTCGAGAACCAATCTAAATAAATTTTGAATTATTTTAAATAAAATTAACCACAAAAGTAAAAAAACGGTTTTTTGTAAAAGTCGGGACAATTTTTTTAAGACAAATGATGCAAAGATGTAAATTCACAAGTGATAATTTATTTGATTTTATACATATTACACATATCTATACTACTTATAATGGAGGGATGACCATCTCTCCTAAATTTTTTTAAGATGTCATTAATGTGTTTTTTAAGCATTACAATTTTTAATGCATAATGTACACAATAAATTGCTTTTAATAATTTATCTTCCACAACATTTTAATGCTTCATTTATTATTTCTTTTTGAATTAGTTTAGTTTTAATGCAAAAATGCACATATAAATGAATATGATTTTAAAATGCATGCAAAACTACAAAGTTCCAAAACTATTATTATATCGTAAGAGTGTTTCGAGAACCAATCTAAATAAATTTTGAATTATTTTAAATAAAATTAACCACAAAAGTAAAAAACGGTTTTTTGTAAAAGTCGGGACAATTTTTTTAAGACAAATGATGCAAAGATGTAAATTCACAAGTGATAATTTATTTGATTTTATACATATTACACATATCTATACTACTTATAATGGAGGGATGACCATCTCTCCTAAATTTTTTTAAGATGTCATTAATGTGTTTTTTAAGCATTACAATTTTTAATGCATAATGTACACAATAAATTGCTTTTAATAATTTATCTTCCACAACATTTTAATGCTTCATTTATTATTTCTTTTTGAATTAGTTTAGTTTTAATGCAAAAATGCACATATAAATGAATATGATTTTAAAATGCATGCAAAACTACAAAGTTCCAAAACTATTATTATATCGTAAGAGTGTTTCGAGAACCAATCTAAATAAATTTTGAATTATTTTAAATAAAATTAACCACAAAAGTAAAAAACGGTTTTTTGTAAAAGTCGGGACAATTTTTTTAAGACAAATGATGCAAAGATGTAAATTCACAAGTGATAATTTATTTGATTTTATACATATTACACATATCTATACTACTTATAATGGAGGGATGACCATCTCTCCTAAATTTTTTTAAGATGTCATTAATGTGTTTTTTAAGCATTACAATTTTTAATGCATAATGTACACAATAAATTGCTTTTAATAATTTATCTTCCACAACATTTTAATGCTTCATTTATTATTTCTTTTTGAATTAGTTTAGTTTTAATGCAAAAATGCACATATAAATGAATATGATTTTAAAATGCATGCAAAACTACAAAGTTCCAAAACTATTATTATATCGTAAGAGTGTTTCGAGAACCAATCTAAATAAATTTTGAATTATTTTAAATAAAATTAACCACAAAAGTAAAAAACGGTTTTTTGTAAAAGTCGGGACAATTTTTTTAAGACAAATGATGCAAAGATGTAAATTCACAAGTGATAATTTATTTGATTTTATACATATTACACATATCTATACTACTTATAATGGAGGGATGACCATCTCTCCTAAATTTTTTTAAGATGTCATTAATGTGTTTTTTAAGCATTACAATTTTTAATGCATAATGTACACAATAAATTGCTTTTAATAATTTATCTTCCACAACATTTTAATGCTTCATTTATTATTTCTTTTTGAATTAGTTTAGTTTTAATGCAAAAATGCACATATAAATGAATATGATTTTAAAATGCATGCAAAACTACAAAGTTCCAAAACTATTATTATATCGTAAGAGTGTTTCGAGAACCAATCTAAATAAATTTTGAATTATTTTAAATAAAATTAACCACAAAAGTAAAAAACGGTTTTTTGTAAAAGTCGGGACAATTTTTTTAAGACAAATGATGCAAAGATGTAAATTCACAAGTGATAATTTATTTGATTTTATACATATTACACATATCTATACTACTTATAATGGAGGGATGACCATCTCTCCTAAATTTTTTTAAGATGTCATTAATGTGTTTTTTAAGCATTACAATTTTTAATGCATAATGTACACAATAAATTGCTTTTAATAATTTATCTTCCACAACATTTTAATGCTTCATTTATTATTTCTTTTTGAATTAGTTTAGTTTTAATGCAAAAATGCACATATAAATGAATATGATTTTAAAATGCATGCAAAACTACAAAGTTCCAAAACTATTATTATATCGTAAGAGTGTTTCGAGAACCAATCTAAATAAATTTTGAATTATTTTAAATAAAATTAACCACAAAAGTAAAAAACGGTTTTTTGTAAAAGTCGGGACAATTTTTTTAAGACAAATGATGCAAAGATGTAAATTCACAAGTGATAATTTATTTGATTTTATACATATTACACATATCTATACTACTTATAATGGAGGGATGACCATCTCTCCTAAATTTTTTTAAGATGTCATTAATGTGTTTTTTAAGCATTACAATTTTTAATGCATAATGTACACAATAAATTGCTTTTAATAATTTATCTTCCACAACATTTTAATGCTTCATTTATTATTTCTTTTTGAATTAGTTTAGTTTTAATGCAAAAATGCACATATAAATGAATATGATTTTAAAATGCATGCAAAACTACAAAGTTCCAAAACTATTATTATATCGTAAGAGTGTTTCGAGAACCAATCTAAATAAATTTTGAATTATTTTAAATAAAATTAACCACAAAAGTAAAAAACGGTTTTTTGTAAAAGTCGGGACAATTTTTTTAAGACAAATGATGCAAAGATGTAAATTCACAAGTGATAATTTATTTGATTTTATACATATTACACATATCTATACTACTTATAATGGAGGGATGACCATCTCTCCTAAATTTTTTTAAGATGTCATTAATGTGTTTTTTAAGCATTACAATTTTTAATGCATAATGTACACAATAAATTGCTTTTAATAATTTATCTTCCACAACATTTTAATGCTTCATTTATTATTTCTTTTTGAATTAGTTTAGTTTTAATGCAAAAATGCACATATAAATGAATATGATTTTAAAATGCATGCAAAACTACAAAGTTCCAAAACTATTATTATATCGTAAGAGTGTTTCGAGAACCAATCTAAATAAATTTTGAATTATTTTAAATAAAATTAACCACAAAAGTAAAAAACCGGTTTTTTGTAAAAGTCGGGACAATTTTTTTAAGACAAATGATGCAAAGATGTAAATTCACAAGTGATAATTTATTTGATTTTATACATATTACACATATCTATACTACTTATAATGGAGGGATGACCATCTCTCCTAAATTTTTTTAAGATGTCATTAATGTGTTTTTTAAGCATTACAATTTTTAATGCATAATGTACACAATAAATTGCTTTTAATAATTTATCTTCCACAACATTTTAATGCTTCATTTATTATTTCTTTTTGAATTAGTTTAGTTTTAATGCAAAAATGCACATATAAATGAATATGATTTTAAAATGCATGCAAAACTACAAAGTTCCAAAACTATTATTATATCGTAAGAGTGTTTCGAGAACCAATCTAAATAAATTTTGAATTATTTTAAATAAAATTAACCACAAAAGTAAAAAACGGTTTTTTGTAAAAGTCGGGACAATTTTTTTAAGACAAATGATGCAAAGATGTAAATTCACAAGTGATAATTTATTTGATTTTATACATATTACACATATCTATACTACTTATAATGGAGGGATGACCATCTCTCCTAAATTTTTTTAAGATGTCATTAATGTGTTTTTTAAGCATTACAATTTTTAATGCATAATGTACACAATAAATTGCTTTTAATAATTTATCTTCCACAACATTTTAATGCTTCATTTATTATTTCTTTTTGAATTAGTTTAGTTTTAATGCAAAAATGCACATATAAATGAATATGATTTTAAAATGCATGCAAAACTACAAAGTTCCAAAACTATTATTATATCGTAAGAGTGTTTCGAGAACCAATCTAAATAAATTTTGAATTATTTTAAATAAAATTAACCACAAAAGTAAAAAACGGTTTTTTGTAAAAGTCGGGACAATTTTTTTAAGACAAATGATGCAAAGATGTAAATTCACAAGTGATAATTTATTTGATTTTATACATATTACACATATCTATACTACTTATAATGGAGGGATGACCATCTCTCCTAAATTTTTTTAAGATGTCATTAATGTGTTTTTTAAGCATTACAATTTTTAATGCATAATGTACACAATAAATTGCTTTTAATAATTTATCTTCCACAACATTTTAATGCTTCATTTATTATTTCTTTTTGAATTAGTTTAGTTTTAATGCAAAAATGCACATATAAATGAATATGATTTTAAAATGCATGCAAAACTACAAAGTTCCAAAACTATTATTATATCGTAAGAGTGTTTCGAGAACCAATCTAAATAAATTTTGAATTATTTTAAATAAAATTAACCACAAAAGTAAAAAACGGTTTTTTGTAAAAGTCGGGACAATTTTTTTAAGACAAATGATGCAAAGATGTAAATTCACAAGTGATAATTTATTTGATTTTATACATATTACACATATCTATACTACTTATAATGGAGGGATGACCATCTCTCCTAAATTTTTTTAAGATGTCATTAATGTGTTTTTTAAGCATTACAATTTTTAATGCATAATGTACACAATAAATTGCTTTTAATAATTTATCTTCCACAACATTTTAATGCTTCATTTATTATTTCTTTTTGAATTAGTTTAGTTTTAATGCAAAAATGCACATATAAATGAATATGATTTTAAAATGCATGCAAAACTACAAAGTTCCAAAACTATTATTATATCGTAAGAGTGTTTCGAGAACCAATCTAAATAAATTTTGAATTATTTTAAATAAAATTAACCACAAAAGTAAAAAACGGTTTTTTGTAAAAGTCGGGACAATTTTTTTAAGACAAATGATGCAAAGATGTAAATTCACAAGTGATAATTTATTTGATTTTATACATATTACACATATCTATACTACTTATAATGGAGGGATGACCATCTCTCCTAAATTTTTTTAAGATGTCATTAATGTGTTTTTTAAGCATTACAATTTTTAATGCATAATGTACACAATAAATTGCTTTTAATAATTTATCTTCCACAACATTTTAATGCTTCATTTATTATTTCTTTTTGAATTAGTTTAGTTTTAATGCAAAAATGCACATATAAATGAATATGATTTTAAAATGCATGCAAAACTACAAAGTTCCAAAACTATTATTATATCGTAAGAGTGTTTCGAGAACCAATCTAAATAAATTTTGAATTATTTTAAATAAAATTAACCACAAAAGTAAAAAACGGTTTTTTGTAAAAGTCGGGACAATTTTTTTAAGACAAATGATGCAAAGATGTAAATTCACAAGTGATAATTTATTTGATTTTATACATATTACACATATCTATACTACTTATAATGGAGGGATGACCATCTCTCCTAAATTTTTTTAAGATGTCATTAATGTGTTTTTTAAGCATTACAATTTTTAATGCATAATGTACACAATAAATTGCTTTTAATAATTTATCTTCCACAACATTTTAATGCTTCATTTATTATTTCTTTTTGAATTAGTTTAGTTTTAATGCAAAAATGCACATATAAATGAATATGATTTTAAAATGCATGCAAAACTACAAAGTTCCAAAACTATTATTATATCGTAAGAGTGTTTCGAGAACCAATCTAAATAAATTTTGAATTATTTTAAATAAAATTAACCACAAAAGTAAAAAACGGTTTTTTGTAAAAGTCGGGACAATTTTTTTAAGACAAATGATGCAAAGATGTAAATTCACAAGTGATAATTTATTTGATTTTATACATATTACACATATCTATACTACTTATAATGGAGGGATGACCATCTCTCCTAAATTTTTTTAAGATGTCATTAATGTGTTTTTTAAGCATTACAATTTTTAATGCATAATGTACACAATAAATTGCTTTTAATAATTTATCTTCCACAACATTTTAATGCTTCATTTATTATTTCTTTTTGAATTAGTTTAGTTTTAATGCAAAAATGCACATATAAATGAATATGATTTTAAAATGCATGCAAAACTACAAAGTTCCAAAACTATTATTATATCGTAAGAGTGTTTCGAGAACCAATCTAAATAAATTTTGAATTATTTTAAATAAAATTAACCACAAAAGTAAAAAACGGTTTTTTGTAAAAGTCGGGACAATTTTTTTAAGACAAATGATGCAAAGATGTAAATTCACAAGTGATAATTTATTTGATTTTATACATATTACACATATCTATACTACTTATAATGGAGGGATGACCATCTCTCCTAAATTTTTTTAAGATGTCATTAATGTGTTTTTTAAGCATTACAATTTTTAATGCATAATGTACACAATAAATTGCTTTTAATAATTTATCTTCCACAACATTTTAATGCTTCATTTATTATTTCTTTTTGAATTAGTTTAGTTTTAATGCAAAAATGCACATATAAATGAATATGATTTTAAAATGCATGCAAAACTACAAAGTTCCAAAACTATTATTATATCGTAAGAGTGTTTCGAGAACCAATCTAAATAAATTTTGAATTATTTTAAATAAAATTAACCACAAAAGTAAAAAACGGTTTTTTGTAAAAGTCGGGACAATTTTTTTAAGACAAATGATGCAAAGATGTAAATTCACAAGTGATAATTTATTTGATTTTATACATATTACACATATCTATACTACTTATAATGGAGGGATGACCATCTCTCCTAAATTTTTTTAAGATGTCATTAATGTGTTTTTTAAGCATTACAATTTTTAATGCATAATGTACACAATAAATTGCTTTTAATAATTTATCTTCCACAACATTTTAATGCTTCATTTATTATTTCTTTTTGAATTAGTTTAGTTTTAATGCAAAAATGCACATATAAATGAATATGATTTTAAAATGCATGCAAAACTACAAAGTTCCAAAACTATTATTATATCGTAAGAGTGTTTCGAGAACCAATCTAAATAAATTTTGAATTATTTTAAATAAAATTAACCACAAAAGTAAAAAACGGTTTTTTGTAAAAGTCGGGACAATTTTTTTAAGACAAATGATGCAAAGATGTAAATTCACAAGTGATAATTTATTTGATTTTATACATATTACACATATCTATACTACTTATAATGGAGGGATGACCATCTCTCCTAAATTTTTTTAAGATGTCATTAATGTGTTTTTTAAGCATTACAATTTTTAATGCATAATGTACACAATAAATTGCTTTTAATAATTTATCTTCCACAACATTTTAATGCTTCATTTATTATTTCTTTTTGAATTAGTTTAGTTTTAATGCAAAAATGCACATATAAATGAATATGATTTTAAAATGCATGCAAAACTACAAAGTTCCAAAACTATTATTATATCGTAAGAGTGTTTCGAGAACCAATCTAAATAAATTTTGAATTATTTTAAATAAAATTAACCACAAAAGTAAAAAACGGTTTTTTGTAAAAGTCGGGACAATTTTTTTAAGACAAATGATGCAAAGATGTAAATTCACAAGTGATAATTTATTTGATTTTATACATATTACACATATCTATACTACTTATAATGGAGGGATGACCATCTCTCCTAAATTTTTTTAAGATGTCATTAATGTGTTTTTTAAGCATTACAATTTTTAATGCATAATGTACACAATAAATTGCTTTTAATAATTTATCTTCCACAACATTTTAATGCTTCATTTATTATTTCTTTTTGAATTAGTTTAGTTTTAATGCAAAAATGCACATATAAATGAATATGATTTTAAAATGCATGCAAAACTACAAAGTTCCAAAACTATTATTATATCGTAAGAGTGTTTCGAGAACCAATCTAAATAAATTTTGAATTATTTTAAATAAAATTAACCACAAAAGTAAAAAAACGGTTTTTTGTAAAAGTCGGGACAATTTTTTTAAGACAAATGATGCAAAGATGTAAATTCACAAGTGATAATTTATTTGATTTTATACATATTACACATATCTATATCTATACTACTTATAATGGAGGGATGACCATCTCTCCTAAATTTTTTAAGATGTCATTAATGTGTTTTTTAAGCATTACAATTTTTAATGCATAATGTACACAATAAATTGCTTTTAATAATTTATCTTCCACAACATTTTAATGCTTCATTTATTATTTCTTTTTGAATTAGTTTAGTTTTAATGCAAAAATGCACATATAAATGAATATGATTTTAAAATGCATGCAAAACTACAAAGTTCCAAAACTATTATTATATCGTAAGAGTGTTTCGAGAACCAATCTAAATAAATTTTGAATTATTTTAAATAAAATTAACCACAAAAGTAAAAAACGGTTTTTTGTAAAAGTCGGGACAATTTTTTTAAGACAAATGATGCAAAGATGTAAATTCACAAGTGATAATTTATTTGATTTTATACATATTACACATATCTATACTACTTATAATGGAGGGATGACCATCTCTCCTAAATTTTTTTAAGATGTCATTAATGTGTTTTTTAAGCATTACAATTTTTAATGCATAATGTACACAATAAATTGCTTTTAATAATTTATCTTCCACAACATTTTAATGCTTCATTTATTATTTCTTTTTGAATTAGTTTAGTTTTAATGCAAAAATGCACATATAAATGAATATGATTTTAAAATGCATGCAAAACTACAAAGTTCCAAAACTATTATTATATCGTAAGAGTGTTTCGAGAACCAATCTAAATAAATTTTGAATTATTTTAAATAAAATTAACCACAAAAGTAAAAAACGGTTTTTTGTAAAAGTCGGGACAATTTTTTTAAGACAAATGATGCAAAGATGTAAATTCACAAGTGATAATTTATTTGATTTTATACATATTACACATATCTATACTACTTATAATGGAGGGATGACCATCTCTCCTAAATTTTTTTAAGATGTCATTAATGTGTTTTTTAAGCATTACAATTTTTAATGCATAATGTACACAATAAATTGCTTTTAATAATTTATCTTCCACAACATTTTAATGCTTCATTTATTATTTCTTTTTGAATTAGTTTAGTTTTAATGCAAAAATGCACATATAAATGAATATGATTTTAAAATGCATGCAAAACTACAAAGTTCCAAAACTATTATTATATCGTAAGAGTGTTTCGAGAACCAATCTAAATAAATTTTGAATTATTTTAAATAAAATTAACCACAAAAGTAAAAAAACGGTTTTTTGTAAAAGTCGGGACAATTTTTTTAAGACAAATGATGCAAAGATGTAAATTCACAAGTGATAATTTATTTGATTTTATACATATTACACATATCTATACTACTTATAATGGAGGGATGACCATCTCTCCTAAATTTTTTTAAGATGTCATTAATGTGTTTTTTAAGCATTACAATTTTTAATGCATAATGTACACAATAAATTGCTTTTAATAATTTATCTTCCACAACATTTTAATGCTTCATTTATTATTTCTTTTTGAATTAGTTTAGTTTTAATGCAAAAATGCACATATAAATGAATATGATTTTAAAATGCATGCAAAACTACAAAGTTCCAAAACTATTATTATATCGTAAGAGTGTTTCGAGAACCAATCTAAATAAATTTTGAATTATTTTAAATAAAATTAACCACAAAAGTAAAAAACGGTTTTTTGTAAAAGTCGGGACAATTTTTTTAAGACAAATGATGCAAAGATGTAAATTCACAAGTGATAATTTATTTGATTTTATACATATTACACATATCTATACTACTTATAATGGAGGGATGACCATCTCTCCTAAATTTTTTTAAGATGTCATTAATGTGTTTTTTAAGCATTACAATTTTTAATGCATAATGTACACAATAAATTGCTTTTAATAATTTATCTTCCACAACATTTTAATGCTTCATTTATTATTTCTTTTTGAATTAGTTTAGTTTTAATGCAAAAATGCACATATAAATGAATATGATTTTAAAATGCATGCAAAACTACAAAGTTCCAAAACTATTATTATATCGTAAGAGTGTTTCGAGAACCAATCTAAATAAATTTTGAATTATTTTAAATAAAATTAACCACAAAAGTAAAAAACGGTTTTTTGTAAAAGTCGGGACAATTTTTTTAAGACAAATGATGCAAAGATGTAAATTCACAAGTGATAATTTATTTGATTTTATACATATTACACATATCTATACTACTTATAATGGAGGGATGACCATCTCTCCTAAATTTTTTTAAGATGTCATTAATGTGTTTTTTAAGCATTACAATTTTTAATGCATAATGTACACAATAAATTGCTTTTAATAATTTATCTTCCACAACATTTTAATGCTTCATTTATTATTTCTTTTTGAATTAGTTTAGTTTTAATGCAAAAATGCACATATAAATGAATATGATTTTAAAATGCATGCAAAACTACAAAGTTCCAAAACTATTATTATATCGTAAGAGTGTTTCGAGAACCAATCTAAATAAATTTTGAATTATTTTAAATAAAATTAACCACAAAAGTAAAAAACGGTTTTTTGTAAAAGTCGGGACAATTTTTTTAAGACAAATGATGCAAAGATGTAAATTCACAAGTGATAATTTATTTGATTTTATACATATTACACATATCTATACTACTTATAATGGAGGGATGACCATCTCTCCTAAATTTTTTTAAGATGTCATTAATGTGTTTTTTAAGCATTACAATTTTTAATGCATAATGTACACAATAAATTGCTTTTAATAATTTATCTTCCACAACATTTTAATGCTTCATTTATTATTTCTTTTTGAATTAGTTTAGTTTTAATGCAAAAATGCACATATAAATGAATATGATTTTAAAATGCATGCAAAACTACAAAGTTCCAAAACTATTATTATATCGTAAGAGTGTTTCGAGAACCAATCTAAATAAATTTTGAATTATTTTAAATAAAATTAACCACAAAAGTAAAAAACGGTTTTTTGTAAAAGTCGGGACAATTTTTTTAAGACAAATGATGCAAAGATGTAAATTCACAAGTGATAATTTATTTGATTTTATACATATTACACATATCTATACTACTTATAATGGAGGGATGACCATCTCTCCTAAATTTTTTTAAGATGTCATTAATGTGTTTTTTAAGCATTACAATTTTTAATGCATAATGTACACAATAAATTGCTTTTAATAATTTATCTTCCACAACATTTTAATGCTTCATTTATTATTTCTTTTTGAATTAGTTTAGTTTTAATGCAAAAATGCACATATAAATGAATATGATTTTAAAATGCATGCAAAACTACAAAGTTCCAAAACTATTATTATATCGTAAGAGTGTTTCGAGAACCAATCTAAATAAATTTTGAATTATTTTAAATAAAATTAACCACAAAAGTAAAAAACGGTTTTTTGTAAAAGTCGGGACAATTTTTTTAAGACAAATGATGCAAAGATGTAAATTCACAAGTGATAATTTATTTGATTTTATACATATTACACATATCTATACTACTTATAATGGAGGGATGACCATCTCTCCTAAATTTTTTTAAGATGTCATTAATGTGTTTTTTAAGCATTACAATTTTTAATGCATAATGTACACAATAAATTGCTTTTAATAATTTATCTTCCACAACATTTTAATGCTTCATTTATTATTTCTTTTTGAATTAGTTTAGTTTTAATGCAAAAATGCACATATAAATGAATATGATTTTAAAATGCATGCAAAACTACAAAGTTCCAAAACTATTATTATATCGTAAGAGTGTTTCGAGAACCAATCTAAATAAATTTTGAATTATTTTAAATAAAATTAACCACAAAAGTAAAAAACGGTTTTTTGTAAAAGTCGGGACAATTTTTTTAAGACAAATGATGCAAAGATGTAAATTCACAAGTGATAATTTATTTGATTTTATACATATTACACATATCTATACTACTTATAATGGAGGGATGACCATCTCTCCTAAATTTTTTTAAGATGTCATTAATGTGTTTTTTAAGCATTACAATTTTTAATGCATAATGTACACAATAAATTGCTTTTAATAATTTATCTTCCACAACATTTTAATGCTTCATTTATTATTTCTTTTTGAATTAGTTTAGTTTTAATGCAAAAATGCACATATAAATGAATATGATTTTAAAATGCATGCAAAACTACAAAGTTCCAAAACTATTATTATATCGTAAGAGTGTTTCGAGAACCAATCTAAATAAATTTTGAATTATTTTAAATAAAATTAACCACAAAAGTAAAAAACGGTTTTTTGTAAAAGTCGGGACAATTTTTTTAAGACAAATGATGCAAAGATGTAAATTCACAAGTGATAATTTATTTGATTTTATACATATTACACATATCTATACTACTTATAATGGAGGGATGACCATCTCTCCTAAATTTTTTAAGATGTCATTAATGTGTTTTTTAAGCATTACAATTTTTAATGCATAATGTACACAATAAATTGCTTTTAATAATTTATCTTCCACAACATTTTAATGCTTCATTTATTATTTCTTTTTGAATTAGTTTAGTTTTAATGCAAAAATGCACATATAAATGAATATGATTTTAAAATGCATGCAAAACTACAAAGTTCCAAAACTATTATTATATCGTAAGAGTGTTTCGAGAACCAATCTAAATAAATTTTGAATTATTTTAAATAAAATTAACCACAAAAGTAAAAAACGGTTTTTTGTAAAAGTCGGGACAATTTTTTTAAGACAAATGATGCAAAGATGTAAATTCACAAGTGATAATTTATTTGATTTTATACATATTACACATATCTATACTACTTATAATGGAGGGATGACCATCTCTCCTAAATTTTTTTAAGATGTCATTAATGTGTTTTTTAAGCATTACAATTTTTAATGCATAATGTACACAATAAATTGCTTTTAATAATTTATCTTCCACAACATTTTAATGCTTCATTTATTATTTCTTTTTGAATTAGTTTAGTTTTAATGCAAAAATGCACATATAAATGAATATGATTTTAAAATGCATGCAAAACTACAAAGTTCCAAAACTATTATTATATCGTAAGAGTGTTTCGAGAACCAATCTAAATAAATTTTGAATTATTTTAAATAAAATTAACCACAAAAGTAAAAAACGGTTTTTTGTAAAAGTCGGGACAATTTTTTTAAGACAAATGATGCAAAGATGTAAATTCACAAGTGATAATTTATTTGATTTTATACATATTACACATATCTATACTACTTATAATGGAGGGATGACCATCTCTCCTAAATTTTTTTAAGATGTCATTAATGTGTTTTTTAAGCATTACAATTTTTAATGCATAATGTACACAATAAATTGCTTTTAATAATTTATCTTCCACAACATTTTAATGCTTCATTTATTATTTCTTTTTGAATTAGTTTAGTTTTAATGCAAAAATGCACATATAAATGAATATGATTTTAAAATGCATGCAAAACTACAAAGTTCCAAAACTATTATTATATCGTAAGAGTGTTTCGAGAACCAATCTAAATAAATTTTGAATTATTTTAAATAAAATTAACCACAAAAGTAAAAAACGGTTTTTTGTAAAAGTCGGGACAATTTTTTTAAGACAAATGATGCAAAGATGTAAATTCACAAGTGATAATTTATTTGATTTTATACATATTACACATATCTATACTACTTATAATGGAGGGATGACCATCTCTCCTAAATTTTTTTAAGATGTCATTAATGTGTTTTTTAAGCATTACAATTTTTAATGCATAATGTACACAATAAATTGCTTTTAATAATTTATCTTCCACAACATTTTAATGCTTCATTTATTATTTCTTTTTGAATTAGTTTAGTTTTAATGCAAAAATGCACATATAAATGAATATGATTTTAAAATGCATGCAAAACTACAAAGTTCCAAAACTATTATTATATCGTAAGAGTGTTTCGAGAACCAATCTAAATAAATTTTGAATTATTTTAAATAAAATTAACCACAAAAGTAAAAAACGGTTTTTTGTAAAAGTCGGGACAATTTTTTTAAGACAAATGATGCAAAGATGTAAATTCACAAGTGATAATTTATTTGATTTTATACATATTACACATATCTATACTACTTATAATGGAGGGATGACCATCTCTCCTAAATTTTTTTAAGATGTCATTAATGTGTTTTTTAAGCATTACAATTTTTAATGCATAATGTACACAATAAATTGCTTTTAATAATTTATCTTCCACAACATTTTAATGCTTCATTTATTATTTCTTTTTGAATTAGTTTAGTTTTAATGCAAAAATGCACATATAAATGAATATGATTTTAAAATGCATGCAAAACTACAAAGTTCCAAAACTATTATTATATCGTAAGAGTGTTTCGAGAACCAATCTAAATAAATTTTGAATTATTTTAAATAAAATTAACCACAAAAGTAAAAAACGGTTTTTTGTAAAAGTCGGGACAATTTTTTTAAGACAAATGATGCAAAGATGTAAATTCACAAGTGATAATTTATTTGATTTTATACATATTACACATATCTATACTACTTATAATGGAGGGATGACCATCTCTCCTAAATTTTTTTAAGATGTCATTAATGTGTTTTTTAAGCATTACAATTTTTAATGCATAATGTACACAATAAATTGCTTTTAATAATTTATCTTCCACAACATTTTAATGCTTCATTTATTATTTCTTTTTGAATTAGTTTAGTTTTAATGCAAAAATGCACATATAAATGAATATGATTTTAAAATGCATGCAAAACTACAAAGTTCCAAAACTATTATTATATCGTAAGAGTGTTTCGAGAACCAATCTAAATAAATTTTGAATTATTTTAAATAAAATTAACCACAAAAGTAAAAAACGGTTTTTTGTAAAAGTCGGGACAATTTTTTTAAGACAAATGATGCAAAGATGTAAATTCACAAGTGATAATTTATTTGATTTTATACATATTACACATATCTATACTACTTATAATGGAGGGATGACCATCTCTCCTAAATTTTTTTAAGATGTCATTAATGTGTTTTTTAAGCATTACAATTTTTAATGCATAATGTACACAATAAATTGCTTTTAATAATTTATCTTCCACAACATTTTAATGCTTCATTTATTATTTCTTTTTGAATTAGTTTAGTTTTAATGCAAAAATGCACATATAAATGAATATGATTTTAAAATGCATGCAAAACTACAAAGTTCCAAAACTATTATTATATCGTAAGAGTGTTTCGAGAACCAATCTAAATAAATTTTGAATTATTTTAAATAAAATTAACCACAAAAGTAAAAAACGGTTTTTTGTAAAAGTCGGGACAATTTTTTTAAGACAAATGATGCAAAGATGTAAATTCACAAGTGATAATTTATTTGATTTTATACATATTACACATATCTATACTACTTATAATGGAGGGATGACCATCTCTCCTAAATTTTTTTAAGATGTCATTAATGTGTTTTTTAAGCATTACAATTTTTAATGCATAATGTACACAATAAATTGCTTTTAATAATTTATCTTCCACAACATTTTAATGCTTCATTTATTATTTCTTTTTGAATTAGTTTAGTTTTAATGCAAAAATGCACATATAAATGAATATGATTTTAAAATGCATGCAAAACTACAAAGTTCCAAAACTATTATTATATCGTAAGAGTGTTTCGAGAACCAATCTAAATAAATTTTGAATTATTTTAAATAAAATTAACCACAAAAGTAAAAAACGGTTTTTTGTAAAAGTCGGGACAATTTTTTTAAGACAAATGATGCAAAGATGTAAATTCACAAGTGATAATTTATTTGATTTTATACATATTACACATATCTATACTACTTATAATGGAGGGATGACCATCTCTCCTAAATTTTTTTAAGATGTCATTAATGTGTTTTTTAAGCATTACAATTTTTAATGCATAATGTACACAATAAATTGCTTTTAATAATTTATCTTCCACAACATTTTAATGCTTCATTTATTATTTCTTTTTGAATTAGTTTAGTTTTAATGCAAAAATGCACATATAAATGAATATGATTTTAAAATGCATGCAAAACTACAAAGTTCCAAAACTATTATTATATCGTAAGAGTGTTTCGAGAACCAATCTAAATAAATTTTGAATTATTTTAAATAAAATTAACCACAAAAGTAAAAAACGGTTTTTTGTAAAAGTCGGGACAATTTTTTTAAGACAAATGATGCAAAGATGTAAATTCACAAGTGATAATTTATTTGATTTTATACATATTACACATATCTATACTACTTATAATGGAGGGATGACCATCTCTCCTAAATTTTTTTAAGATGTCATTAATGTGTTTTTTAAGCATTACAATTTTTAATGCATAATGTACACAATAAATTGCTTTTAATAATTTATCTTCCACAACATTTTAATGCTTCATTTATTATTTCTTTTTGAATTAGTTTAGTTTTAATGCAAAAATGCACATATAAATGAATATGATTTTAAAATGCATGCAAAACTACAAAGTTCCAAAACTATTATTATATCGTAAGAGTGTTTCGAGAACCAATCTAAATAAATTTTGAATTATTTTAAATAAAATTAACCACAAAAGTAAAAAACGGTTTTTTGTAAAAGTCGGGACAATTTTTTTAAGACAAATGATGCAAAGATGTAAATTCACAAGTGATAATTTATTTGATTTTATACATATTACACATATCTATACTACTTATAATGGAGGGATGACCATCTCTCCTAAATTTTTTTAAGATGTCATTAATGTGTTTTTTAAGCATTACAATTTTTAATGCATAATGTACACAATAAATTGCTTTTAATAATTTATCTTCCACAACATTTTAATGCTTCATTTATTATTTCTTTTTGAATTAGTTTAGTTTTAATGCAAAAATGCACATATAAATGAATATGATTTTAAAATGCATGCAAAACTACAAAGTTCCAAAACTATTATTATATCGTAAGAGTGTTTCGAGAACCAATCTAAATAAATTTTGAATTATTTTAAATAAAATTAACCACAAAAGTAAAAAACGGTTTTTTGTAAAAGTCGGGACAATTTTTTTAAGACAAATGATGCAAAGATGTAAATTCACAAGTGATAATTTATTTGATTTTATACATATTACACATATCTATACTACTTATAATGGAGGGATGACCATCTCTCCTAAATTTTTTTAAGATGTCATTAATGTGTTTTTTAAGCATTACAATTTTTAATGCATAATGTACACAATAAATTGCTTTTAATAATTTATCTTCCACAACATTTTAATGCTTCATTTATTATTTCTTTTTGAATTAGTTTAGTTTTAATGCAAAAATGCACATATAAATGAATATGATTTTAAAATGCATGCAAAACTACAAAGTTCCAAAACTATTATTATATCGTAAGAGTGTTTCGAGAACCAATCTAAATAAATTTTGAATTATTTTAAATAAAATTAACCACAAAAGTAAAAAAACGGTTTTTTGTAAAAGTCGGGACAATTTTTTTAAGACAAATGATGCAAAGATGTAAATTCACAAGTGATAATTTATTTGATTTTATACATATTACACATATCTATACTACTTATAATGGAGGGATGACCATCTCTCCTAAATTTTTTTAAGATGTCATTAATGTGTTTTTTAAGCATTACAATTTTTAATGCATAATGTACACAATAAATTGCTTTTAATAATTTATCTTCCACAACATTTTAATGCTTCATTTATTATTTCTTTTTGAATTAGTTTAGTTTTAATGCAAAAATGCACATATAAATGAATATGATTTTAAAATGCATGCAAAACTACAAAGTTCCAAAACTATTATTATATCGTAAGAGTGTTTCGAGAACCAATCTAAATAAATTTTGAATTATTTTAAATAAAATTAACCACAAAAGTAAAAAACGGTTTTTTGTAAAAGTCGGGACAATTTTTTTAAGACAAATGATGCAAAGATGTAAATTCACAAGTGATAATTTATTTGATTTTATACATATTACACATATCTATACTACTTATAATGGAGGGATGACCATCTCTCCTAAATTTTTTTAAGATGTCATTAATGTGTTTTTTAAGCATTACAATTTTTAATGCATAATGTACACAATAAATTGCTTTTAATAATTTATCTTCCACAACATTTTAATGCTTCATTTATTATTTCTTTTTGAATTAGTTTAGTTTTAATGCAAAAATGCACATATAAATGAATATGATTTTAAAATGCATGCAAAACTACAAAGTTCCAAAACTATTATTATATCGTAAGAGTGTTTCGAGAACCAATCTAAATAAATTTTGAATTATTTTAAATAAAATTAACCACAAAAGTAAAAAACGGTTTTTTGTAAAAGTCGGGACAATTTTTTTAAGACAAATGATGCAAAGATGTAAATTCACAAGTGATAATTTATTTGATTTTATACATATTACACATATCTATACTACTTATAATGGAGGGATGACCATCTCTCCTAAATTTTTTAAGATGTCATTAATGTGTTTTTTAAGCATTACAATTTTTAATGCATAATGTACACAATAAATTGCTTTTAATAATTTATCTTCCACAACATTTTAATGCTTCATTTATTATTTCTTTTTGAATTAGTTTAGTTTTAATGCAAAAATGCACATATAAATGAATATGATTTTAAAATGCATGCAAAACTACAAAGTTCCAAAACTATTATTATATCGTAAGAGTGTTTCGAGAACCAATCTAAATAAATTTTGAATTATTTTAAATAAAATTAACCACAAAAGTAAAAAACGGTTTTTTGTAAAAGTCGGGACAATTTTTTTAAGACAAATGATGCAAAGATGTAAATTCACAAGTGATAATTTATTTGATTTTATACATATTACACATATCTATACTACTTATAATGGAGGGATGACCATCTCTCCTAAATTTTTTTAAGATGTCATTAATGTGTTTTTTAAGCATTACAATTTTTAATGCATAATGTACACAATAAATTGCTTTTAATAATTTATCTTCCACAACATTTTAATGCTTCATTTATTATTTCTTTTTGAATTAGTTTAGTTTTAATGCAAAAATGCACATATAAATGAATATGATTTTAAAATGCATGCAAAACTACAAAGTTCCAAAACTATTATTATATCGTAAGAGTGTTTCGAGAACCAATCTAAATAAATTTTGAATTATTTTAAATAAAATTAACCACAAAAGTAAAAAACGGTTTTTTGTAAAAGTCGGGACAATTTTTTTAAGACAAATGATGCAAAGATGTAAATTCACAAGTGATAATTTATTTGATTTTATACATATTACACATATCTATACTACTTATAATGGAGGGATGACCATCTCTCCTAAATTTTTTTAAGATGTCATTAATGTGTTTTTTAAGCATTACAATTTTTAATGCATAATGTACACAATAAATTGCTTTTAATAATTTATCTTCCACAACATTTTAATGCTTCATTTATTATTTCTTTTTGAATTAGTTTAGTTTTAATGCAAAAATGCACATATAAATGAATATGATTTTAAAATGCATGCAAAACTACAAAGTTCCAAAACTATTATTATATCGTAAGAGTGTTTCGAGAACCAATCTAAATAAATTTTGAATTATTTTAAATAAAATTAACCACAAAAGTAAAAAACGGTTTTTTGTAAAAGTCGGGACAATTTTTTTAAGACAAATGATGCAAAGATGTAAATTCACAAGTGATAATTTATTTGATTTTATACATATTACACATATCTATACTACTTATAATGGAGGGATGACCATCTCTCCTAAATTTTTTTAAGATGTCATTAATGTGTTTTTTAAGCATTACAATTTTTAATGCATAATGTACACAATAAATTGCTTTTAATAATTTATCTTCCACAACATTTTAATGCTTCATTTATTATTTCTTTTTGAATTAGTTTAGTTTTAATGCAAAAATGCACATATAAATGAATATGATTTTAAAATGCATGCAAAACTACAAAGTTCCAAAACTATTATTATATCGTAAGAGTGTTTCGAGAACCAATCTAAATAAATTTTGAATTATTTTAAATAAAATTAACCACAAAAGTAAAAAACGGTTTTTTGTAAAAGTCGGGACAATTTTTTTAAGACAAATGATGCAAAGATGTAAATTCACAAGTGATAATTTATTTGATTTTATACATATTACACATATCTATACTACTTATAATGGAGGGATGACCATCTCTCCTAAATTTTTTTAAGATGTCATTAATGTGTTTTTTAAGCATTACAATTTTTAATGCATAATGTACACAATAAATTGCTTTTAATAATTTATCTTCCACAACATTTTAATGCTTCATTTATTATTTCTTTTTGAATTAGTTTAGTTTTAATGCAAAAATGCACATATAAATGAATATGATTTTAAAATGCATGCAAAACTACAAAGTTCCAAAACTATTATTATATCGTAAGAGTGTTTCGAGAACCAATCTAAATAAATTTTGAATTATTTTAAATAAAATTAACCACAAAAGTAAAAAACGGTTTTTTGTAAAAGTCGGGACAATTTTTTTAAGACAAATGATGCAAAGATGTAAATTCACAAGTGATAATTTATTTGATTTTATACATATTACACATATCTATACTACTTATAATGGAGGGATGACCATCTCTCCTAAATTTTTTTAAGATGTCATTAATGTGTTTTTTAAGCATTACAATTTTTAATGCATAATGTACACAATAAATTGCTTTTAATAATTTATCTTCCACAACATTTTAATGCTTCATTTATTATTTCTTTTTGAATTAGTTTAGTTTTAATGCAAAAATGCACATATAAATGAATATGATTTTAAAATGCATGCAAAACTACAAAGTTCCAAAACTATTATTATATCGTAAGAGTGTTTCGAGAACCAATCTAAATAAATTTTGAATTATTTTAAATAAAATTAACCACAAAAGTAAAAAAACGGTTTTTTGTAAAAGTCGGGACAATTTTTTTAAGACAAATGATGCAAAGATGTAAATTCACAAGTGATAATTTATTTGATTTTATACATATTACACATATCTATACTACTTATAATGGAGGGATGACCATCTCTCCTAAATTTTTTTAAGATGTCATTAATGTGTTTTTTAAGCATTACAATTTTTAATGCATAATGTACACAATAAATTGCTTTTAATAATTTATCTTCCACAACATTTTAATGCTTCATTTATTATTTCTTTTTGAATTAGTTTAGTTTTAATGCAAAAATGCACATATAAATGAATATGATTTTAAAATGCATGCAAAACTACAAAGTTCCAAAACTATTATTATATCGTAAGAGTGTTTCGAGAACCAATCTAAATAAATTTTGAATTATTTTAAATAAAATTAACCACAAAAGTAAAAAACGGTTTTTTGTAAAAGTCGGGACAATTTTTTTAAGACAAATGATGCAAAGATGTAAATTCACAAGTGATAATTTATTTGATTTTATACATATTACACATATCTATACTACTTATAATGGAGGGATGACCATCTCTCCTAAATTTTTTTAAGATGTCATTAATGTGTTTTTTAAGCATTACAATTTTTAATGCATAATGTACACAATAAATTGCTTTTAATAATTTATCTTCCACAACATTTTAATGCTTCATTTATTATTTCTTTTTGAATTAGTTTAGTTTTAATGCAAAAATGCACATATAAATGAATATGATTTTAAAATGCATGCAAAACTACAAAGTTCCAAAACTATTATTATATCGTAAGAGTGTTTCGAGAACCAATCTAAATAAATTTTGAATTATTTTAAATAAAATTAACCACAAAAGTAAAAAACGGTTTTTTGTAAAAGTCGGGACAATTTTTTTAAGACAAATGATGCAAAGATGTAAATTCACAAGTGATAATTTATTTGATTTTATACATATTACACATATCTATACTACTTATAATGGAGGGATGACCATCTCTCCTAAATTTTTTTAAGATGTCATTAATGTGTTTTTTAAGCATTACAATTTTTAATGCATAATGTACACAATAAATTGCTTTTAATAATTTATCTTCCACAACATTTTAATGCTTCATTTATTATTTCTTTTTGAATTAGTTTAGTTTTAATGCAAAAATGCACATATAAATGAATATGATTTTAAAATGCATGCAAAACTACAAAGTTCCAAAACTATTATTATATCGTAAGAGTGTTTCGAGAACCAATCTAAATAAATTTTGAATTATTTTAAATAAAATTAACCACAAAAGTAAAAAACGGTTTTTTGTAAAAGTCGGGACAATTTTTTTAAGACAAATGATGCAAAGATGTAAATTCACAAGTGATAATTTATTTGATTTTATACATATTACACATATCTATACTACTTATAATGGAGGGATGACCATCTCTCCTAAATTTTTTTAAGATGTCATTAATGTGTTTTTTAAGCATTACAATTTTTAATGCATAATGTACACAATAAATTGCTTTTAATAATTTATCTTCCACAACATTTTAATGCTTCATTTATTATTTCTTTTTGAATTAGTTTAGTTTTAATGCAAAAATGCACATATAAATGAATATGATTTTAAAATGCATGCAAAACTACAAAGTTCCAAAACTATTATTATATCGTAAGAGTGTTTCGAGAACCAATCTAAATAAATTTTGAATTATTTTAAATAAAATTAACCACAAAAGTAAAAAACGGTTTTTTGTAAAAGTCGGGACAATTTTTTTAAGACAAATGATGCAAAGATGTAAATTCACAAGTGATAATTTATTTGATTTTATACATATTACACATATCTATACTACTTATAATGGAGGGATGACCATCTCTCCTAAATTTTTTTAAGATGTCATTAATGTGTTTTTTAAGCATTACAATTTTTAATGCATAATGTACACAATAAATTGCTTTTAATAATTTATCTTCCACAACATTTTAATGCTTCATTTATTATTTCTTTTTGAATTAGTTTAGTTTTAATGCAAAAATGCACATATAAATGAATATGATTTTAAAATGCATGCAAAACTACAAAGTTCCAAAACTATTATTATATCGTAAGAGTGTTTCGAGAACCAATCTAAATAAATTTTGAATTATTTTAAATAAAATTAACCACAAAAGTAAAAAACGGTTTTTTGTAAAAGTCGGGACAATTTTTTTAAGACAAATGATGCAAAGATGTAAATTCACAAGTGATAATTTATTTGATTTTATACATATTACACATATCTATACTACTTATAATGGAGGGATGACCATCTCTCCTAAATTTTTTTAAGATGTCATTAATGTGTTTTTTAAGCATTACAATTTTTAATGCATAATGTACACAATAAATTGCTTTTAATAATTTATCTTCCACAACATTTTAATGCTTCATTTATTATTTCTTTTTGAATTAGTTTAATTTTAATGCAAAAATGCACATATAAATGAATATGATTTTAAAATACATGCAAAACTACAAAGTTCCAAAACTATTATTATATCGTAAGAGTGTTTCGAGAACCAATCTAAATAAATTTTGAGTTAGTTTTGTTAGGAATTAGAAAATTCCATAGTGAAGAGTCGGTCACCCCAAATGTTATTTAGCTTAAGTTAGCTCGTAGACTTGTCGTTAGTTACGTTATTTATCAGTTTATTAGTTAGTTATTAGTTTAGTTTTAGCGTAGTGCAACACCGTGGAGGAAGGACGGGTCTTTACCCGCTGTATCCCTGATCCACAGGCCGATAGGAGGTCGTGTATTTGTAAGTATAAATACCCCTTCCATCCATGGAGGGGGTGGTGCTTCATTTTAATCTAATCTTTCATTTGTGTAAACCTCTAGCAAGAACACCCTCTCTCTCTCAACTAACTCTCTAACTATGGCAAACATGTATTTTGATCATCCAAGACCACCCGAATCATCAACACAATAAAAATAACGATCCTACAATTGGTACCAGAGCCAAGGTTATTGTATTTTGTTGATTTATTTTGGTCTTTTGATTCTTTTTATAACTGTGTTGGTACGTTTTAATGGTCAGAAAACCTGTCTTTCATATACAGTTATGTTCAATAGTTTCAAATAATGGTTTGTATCCATTTGGTCAAATATTTGTCACATAATCTGTCCTTGTGGTCTATATAGTGGTGATATTGGTGACGTTATTTTTCATGGTCAAAATCTGTCTTGTGGTCAAATTGTGCTTATTTTTCTTGGTCATATTCGTGAAGTCAAATGGGTCAAAATGAAATATTTCATAACAGTTTCATATGATGTTTTCTGGGTTTAAGTACGAAAGCTTCTTCCTAGCGAGTTGTCACTAATATGTCCTTATTCATTGAATCTACGTAGCGATTTGCTTTTGAGCTTAGCGACTTAAATGACCTTAAAGACCTAGCGACTTGTTATTTAACAAGTCGTAGCGAGTTGGCTAGCGAGTTGGGTTAGCGAGTTGGGTCATGTCTAATAGATGTAGCGACTTGCCATTATTGAATGGTCAAGCGAGTTGTCACTTTGACTCAAAGACTCATGACTGCTGTTTATGTCCAGAAAGGATGAAGGAGAAGAAACAAATGACCACAACCACACTTAACTAATACCATAAACAACTCGACCTCAATACCAATTACACAAGACTCATCTTCAACCTACACGTTTCGAATTAAGTCTCAAATCCAGATCTCAGCCTTCATAATTCGTGGTGCTTAAAAGCTTTATCTTGACCAAAGGTCTTATAATACGAACTACTTATACCATCACAGATCTCATGCAACAAAAAATTTATCAATGTTCTCAGCTGAGGTTCAAATAATCATAACACTTAAAAGATGTTAATCTTGAACCTTTCCTCGTCATAGAACTTTACAAGATAATCTCACAACGACAATAAAAAACCAATCTACGATCTCAGCTTTGCTCGTTTTTGTGTGTGGTTATACAAACACATAGATCTCTAAGGATCTATTCACATACAAGCTTATGCCTCATAGATCAAATCTAGGAGTTTTACTCCTCTTGATAATATCCGAATTGCAAAGAAATGAGTCTTAACAATATAGTTAGACTCGTTTTCTTTAATTCGTTTTAAAACCATATCAATACTAAAAGGTATTATCATACTCAAAACCTACCCGTGTGTATATCGTGTAGCCGCTTCATAACACATGACTTCAAACCAACCCTGTGGCATCTTTGTTTCAGTTAAGCCATCCCTATGGCATCATTTGTCCGTGTCAACAAGTGGTATAATATGAGACCCACCCTAGGATCTTAAGGATTACAACCCTCTTGAGGCATTTGATATGGTTAAGTTTATATTCGGTTTTGGAGGAGTGGTAATTGTTTGTGTGAAGTTTGGTACGGTATAATCTGATAAGAGAGATTTTGGGTGGCGAGTTGCTTGAGATGAAAAGGAGACAGATGCAGTTTTTCTATTAGGGTTGGATGATATTTGGTTTGTCTGCACAAGTGAGAGGAATTAGGGCAAATGCTGGGATAAGTGGCATTTTATATCCACATTTTTAGGGCATCACTTGTTTGATCTGGTTTTTACGCCTCATGGGCCTCATTAGTCTATTACTATGGTAGGCTATATTTACATGGGCCATGACTATTGCTAAGACATCATGGCCGGATCATCTTTTATTTATCTTGACATGGGCCTCATGTTGATACACATATTCGTTGTGTGAGTTGAGTTTCATTCGTTGGCTGACATGGACATAATGGACATCAAGATGGTTTAAGTTTGTCATGGGCTTACATAAACTAAGATACGAGTACACTAATCTTTGATGTTAATTGGTACATTGAAGTGGTATTTTGGCATGGTAAAATTTCACGGAGGATACATTCACGGCTTGAGCTTAAATATTTGTGAAAATGATGGCTAAGGGGTCTTGTACGAGTATTTCTTTCGGGATTCTAGTGTTAATTATATGGGCTTGGATTTGAATATTGGTTCATTGATATGAGATTTGGATTATAAGTTTTACTCATGAGATTTGTTAAAGTGATGAGATTTGATGACTTGATTTGTTGTGCTATGTGATTGGATGATAAGGGTTGAGGTGATAGGCGGTTGAATGCTTTGAATTTTACGTTTACACGGAATACACTAATTCACGGCTTAAATTGGTTATTGAACAAGGTTGACTACGGGGTTGTTTGGACGGTATTTCTTATTTGGATTTGAAGTGAGATTTTCCGGGTGCGTTTACTTATTTCGTCTTCTTTCTTTCTACCCTTCAGCGAAGATGACTTGTTTGGGCGTTTATTGAGTGTGATAAAGACTTGGCTATTTAATTACGGTTGTGATTCTTTCTCGTTTAACCCACAACGTAACTATCACTTCGGTGTCTCACGCATTTGAGAATATGTCAAGAGGTTTTGTACATTGGGTACACCGTTTCTTTTTCACAAGGATGAGTACAAGTTTAGGTAACATATCAGGGGAATTCTACTTCATGATCAAGTTTGATATATCGGGTTTACTTCTCCGTGTGGTCACTACAATAGCCGACATAATGCGTGAATGATGTATTTACCAAAGTTTGTATTGGATGATGGTTGATGATGTTATTGATGTTGGTGTTTGAACTATTGATGAACCGCTGCATGTTCCCCTAAAACAGTTACTCACCGAAACCAAAGTTGTCATAACACGTTCAAGCTGACATTGTTTACGGTTTTGTCTTGATTTTGTAAAATCCCGCGAAAGAACCTATTTCTCGGTTTAAATCATAGACTTGTAAAATCCCGTGACAATGGAAACATCCTGGTAATCGTAAAGTGCATTTCCGGATCTATCTTACGGTTTATTCTTGGTTTTGTAAAATCCCGCGAAAGAATCTATTTCTCGGTTTAAACCATGGAATTGTAAAATCCCGTGATGATGGAACCATCCTGGAGTAATGGAAAATGTATTTCGGGATCTTTTCTGATGCTGGTGCTACGGTTTCTGCTTCAAGGAAGGGATAAAAGGATGTACTTCATGAATTGGGTGATTGTTTGGATTGTCTTCATGGCAGTTTGGTTATTACATGGTTTTACGGGGTTATGTGCTTTTAACCATGGTCGGGATGAAACCATTATCAGAGTTCACTTAAAACGTTAAAGGAGGCTAGACTTGAGCAGTTATCTAGAAGATGTGACAACGGGATTAATTCACTATTATTTATTTGAGGTTGAAGTAAAATATCACGGGCGAGTGTACTTAGTATCTGAAGGTATCGGGGATGGATGGATGAAGATTCTTCAGGATCCTTGTTCGAACTTATTTTCAAAAACGAAGACTTGGAAATCTAGTTATTGTTGAGTGACTTTTACCTTTTCTGTTACCACTTGGGGGAATTGGGCTCTTATCACCTCAAAATAACTATCACTTTAAGGAGTTACGTTGTAGTGCTCAGTGTCACATTCAATTGTGGATTTTCAAGAGGTAATGTACGTCTATTACTTGATGGTTGGTTGGTTGAAGAGTATAGAGTACTTAAGAGATTCAATGGAGCATGAATTCTCGGCACCGCTCTTTGTTACATATGTGCAAGTTTAAGTCACGAGTTCGGGTTAGTTTACTTCAGGGTCAAATTTATCATATTGGGTTTTCTTCATCAGCTGTCACGACAAATAGCCTACTGAATGATAATGGGGTTGATTACATGTTTTGCCTAAAGAGATAAAAAGAGAGAGATTATGACGTATGAACACAACAGTTCATGCCTCGTTCTCTAAAGAAAAGAAATGTGTACGTTTCAGTGCGCATTATCTTAGAAAGAAGAGAAATCTTCTTATGACGTATGAACACTTCAGTTCATGCCTCGTTCCCTAAAGAAAAGAAATGTGTACGCTTCAGTGCGCATTATCTTCAGAAGAAGAGAAATCTTCTTATTTATGACCATTCTCATCAACATGCTTCATACTTTTTCCATGCGCTTCAGTCATCAAGTGAACCGGGCTACCACTGATTGTTTTCTCATTCCACTTGCTCAATATAATGAAGATGGCGACATCACGTGCTGATTTTGCGGGAGAGAAGTGTGAATAGAACATTCGGATGATTTTTCACTTATTTAGTCGAGAATGGCATCTCCGTATGCAATTCTTGAGGGGGAGAAGAAGTGTGAATTTTTTGCATTGTTGATTGATATTTGAGAATAAAAATGGTCATACGGCTCTAAACTCATGTAAGAACCGAGCTTTTCTTATCGGGTCATCGTTACATGGAGTTTCTTCTATGAGCCGTTAGTTGACATCTTCACAAGCTGATATGAGTTTATTGACAAAGTGCTTCCGGTTAATGCTTCACGTGCACATCAACATGATGATTCCGAACAACCTTCTGTTCTTGTTTGATGTGATTGTTTGCTTGGTGTTACCATCTTGTGTGTTCGTTGCGGCCTGATTGCTGATTTCCTTGATGAACATCTTTCTGTTCTTGTTTGATTGGGAGGGATTCTAGTAAAGGAGATTTGCAAGATGTAAGTTAATTGGGATGCTTTTTGGTGGTATGCTTTTTGGTGTGAGTTGAAGATGTTAACTATCTATTCCCCAACTGCACAATCTTGAAGAAGGTCGAGTCTACAGTCTGTTCTACATTTTCTGCTACATGTTAGAAGACTAAAGACGAGTTGCATTTAACGATCTAAAGACTTCTTCTTAATCTGGGCATTTATCAAACAGATTGTCGGTTTAGGGGAGAGCACTAATTGGGAGAAAGTTATAAGTCAGATTCAATTCCCAATTAGACGTGCTCATATTCTTTAGCAGTGACTACTCGAGACGTTGATATTGACTATTGTTGGACATTTGACACAAGGTGATTACTTCGGAGTTAATCATTTATCACTTATTTGAGATTGAAGTTGACTTTCACAAAGGCGTGTTCTTATTTGATAACTTGCTCGGGCTTAAGAATTTGAGTTGAAGACTTGGCTTATCTAGTTACCAGCAGTCGAGGTGGATGGTTGAAGACCTGGTTAACTATCACTATTAGGAGTTACTTTGTTTTACTCAGTGTCACACGCATATGACGATGTGGATAAACGCAAGAGGTGTTAATGTCTCATACTTTGTTTGGGTAGTGAGTACTTAGAGATTTGCTTGAAGCATAAATTCTCTACACCGTTCTTCCATCATTAGGTGCAAGCTTAAGATAAAAATGTGGGGAAGTTGACTTCAGTTTCAAGTATGGTATAGCGGGTTTTCTTCTTCAGTGGTCACTTCAAATTGTCTACAGAAGGGTTGATATAAATTGTCAGAGAGAGTCTTCAGCAAGTTGATTCTCACAAGAATTCAAGTGTTCTTCTCAACAAATTTCTAGTATACGGGCTTTCAATGAGTTGCTGATTCTGAAGCATCAAAACCAGCAAGGGGAAAGGAGACACGCATCTAAACGCGAGTAATCTTGATGAGCTTAATACTTCTAAGTGATTGAAGATATCCCGGGAAGACAAATGTTATTACCGCAGAGAAACTCAAGGTTTGACTCATGGCGAGTAAACTTGATGAACTTAACTCTTCTAAGTGATTGAAGATATTCCGGGAAAACAAATGTCATGACCGCAGAGAAACTCAAGGTTTTACTCATCAAGGCGTTTAGTGTTAGTATTTCATCTACGTGGGGGAAGTGATATTAGAAAAAGTTTCTGAAGATAAAAGAGGTACACTAGTATGTGGTGATTTCGATGGTATCGCAATGATCAGGGGAGAGAGAATGTGTACATTGGGGATGCTCAGTTGTTTCACTTGAGTGCTTAATCAGTGATTCAGAGATATAATCACTTATTCCGGTGTTGACATCCGCAGAGATTGTCACCCGCAGAGATAATCAGTGACTTGGCCTGCTTCTTCAATGTTATCAGTTATTCATTCCTTGTGTATTGGTATACTTCGGATACTTGAGCTTCATACACATTCATCAGGGACGAAAGATGTAAACATAGGGGAGGTGTTCTACATTACCCTCTTGATGTGTATTCGGGAGAGTTCTTGGATATTGGTGTACTTCGGGTTCTTGAGCTTCATACACGTTCATCAGGGAAGAAAAAATGTGAACATGGGAAGGTGTTCTTCATTCCCCTCATGATGTGTATTCGGGAGAGTTCTTGAGCATTATACAAAGAAGCTGACTGCATCAATTCAACTACTTGGGGGAATTGTTCTCTGGACACCTTTTGGAATGGATTGCTTCAGACCTCAGTGGAAAAGAAATTTGAGAAGATTATTTAAATGTGGGATGAAACGTTGCTGGTGTTCTATTGGATGATATAACCTCGAACGAAGAATCACGGTGATTATTCTTAAAAAGGAGCAGCAAGTTCGATGATAATGGTGTGCTTCTTTGTGCACCTGGCTAAGAGAAGCTTGAAAGAAAGCTTTGAATCTGCTCAGCTAAAGGATTTTCGGTTTGGGGGGAAGCTGCCAAAGTCTCACTTTCAGATGGTTCTATTTCTTTCAATTCAAGAGCCCTTGGAAGCTTTGGTGGTGGATGTTTAAGAGATGACGAATTCTATCTTCTACGACGTGCTGCTCGATATCCTTATCTCGGTACTCGTATCATCATCCTCTTTAACTATATCATCTATTCTATCTTTGTATATATTTATTAAAAAACCAAATACAAAAATATAAAACCAGCAAAACAAAATACAAAATTATAAAACCAACAAAAAGAAAATAGAAAAATATAAAACCTTCAAAAACCCATAAAAATCAGAAAATTTCAAAAATACCAAAAATATGTTTTCTCAAGACATGTCTTCTGGTATCGATAACATCTACGGTCTTAGAAATGTCATTCAATAATGGCACGGGACTTTAGATGAAGTTCGAGCAGGAGGTGTAAATATTCTTTTCCAAAACATGTCTTAAACTATGGCTTACAGTTATTTCAGACTGTAACCCGGGCTTCAAATAATGGCTTGCAGTTATTTCAGACTGTAACCCGTGCTAAAACTATGGCTTGCTATTATTTCTGATAGCAACCCGTTTTTCAAAGAAGGAAAGTGCTACGCTTAAATAATTTTCAAATATTTCGTGCACTTATCCTAAAACTATTTGAGGAAAGTATGTCGAAGGACTGCTGTTCCTACACAAATATTTTTCCGTCTAAAATTCTTCAGAAAAATATTTGGTGTTTTCAAAAATGGTGGTAAATGAGTTGCTTTTAAAACAATCAGATTCAGAGTTTTTGTTAAATTGAAAACTCAATCAATGACTTCAGCGCTTTTAAACTTTTCATAAAATGAGTCATGGATTGAGGGGGATAATGTTTTCAAATCTATATCATCTAACAGGCTTTCTTAATTATCCTATATGCTTAATTAAAAAATGATGTTAACCTACGTTGAAGGACTAGGTGCCTAGGATATGATTGTTAGGTTTAGATGATTAGAGTTTGATGAACACATTATTCCCATACATTTATATGATCTGATTGATATGTTGCATTGACTTTTATTAGTCGATTGTTGTTTGGGTGATGTCGACCACCATATATTTGTATGTGTGTTCACTAACGTATGCAGGTATATTGGTATAAAAGAATGTTCCCGATCCGGATCCCACAATTGAAGATGATTGGATGCCGAAAGGAAAGGGTAACTATATCTTGGGTTGACAAATGAAGAAACGGAGCTTAATTGGACTTCTATGGAGAGTTGGCATAAATGCAACGTAAGAGGTCTCACTGCATCAGCAGATGGTTTTCTTCTAAGTGATTGAAGAAACAGAGCTTAATTTGACCTCAGTTGGCATTCAAAATGCAACGTAAGAAGAAGTCTCACTGCATCAGCAGACGGTTTTTCTTCCAAACCCTACAACAACGTCAACAAAAGCAGCTTATGATTCTCACCACCTAACGAATCTTTGTGCAGGATACCATTTTTTTTAAACAATTTTTGAGTATATTGAATTAAATTGTTTTGAAAATATATTGGACTAAATTTTGAAAATCATCGGACTTCATTTTATCAAAACTTGAGTCACTCAATTATCGACTACGGTCATCGATTGAGGGGGAGAGTGATTTAAAATAAAATATTTTCAAACAATATTTCATCAGAAGTCCGTTTGTACGCTAAAATGTGGTGATCTAAAGATTTAATGTTATGTCATGGTATGGTTTTCTTTAAAACTCAAAGATCTGTCAAAATGAAATTTTTTCTGTTCTTGTTTGATTGTGAAATTATTTTATTTTACTTAAAAGGTCTCTTAAAACTATCATACCTGACACTAACAATCTTTAATGTCTTAAAATGGTCCTTATCTGTCATCTTTCAAAATTGAATCTTGCCACGTCTCTCCCCAAATTTTTCTAAATGATTTAAATTAGTTGGGATCACAAATCTCAAATGGTTTGATATTTCTGATCGGGGTAGAGATCGTGATTTAAATCTCAAATCTGTTTAAATGGAATTGGTTTTAGTCCTTTAAAGGCACTCCTGCCTCCATGTGCCAAACGATTCATGCACATGTTGAGGAGGAGGATTTATCCAAAAACATGATGAGTATTTAAACCAGGCCACATATTCTCCCATGTTTTATAAACCGTATTAAATCACTTGGGATCCAAAATCTCAAAGGGTTTGATATTTTTGATCGGGGGAGAATTTGTGATTTGATAAAAGGTGATCGTTTGGATTCAATTGTGCAGGCTGCTCTCTTGTATGTGCTAAACGCTTTCGAATCTCGAAGCACATATTGAGGGGGAGCAAAACCATCGAGGTACAAAAGTTTTTTAAAAGAGATTATAAAGTACCTTGATTGTGTTTTCAAATGGTTTTCTTAATGAATTTTGTGATTGTGGATGTGCTTCAAAAGAACTCTTGCCTCTATGTGATAAAAAATGTTTTCAAATATCCTATGCACATATTGAGGGGGAGAATTTACCAATGAAAATCAAATGGCTTTTTCGTATGAAAATTGTGATCAAAGAAAATATTTCAAAGTTCTCTTGCCTCCTTGTGCTAAACAATTTCTAAATCATATGCACATGTTGAGGGGGAGGTTTTCTAAATGATCAAAACTATTAAGGTACAAAATGCTTTGATCTCGTATCACAAGTACCTTGATTGTTTTTCCAAATGATTTTTCAATTGGTTTCAAGGAAGAATGAACTGTACCAAAAGACCGACCATTTTACTTTATGTATGGAGTTATAAGGATGGTTAGGTTAGGTATTAGTTCCCACGATCCGCCAGAACCGGAGGAATCTACCCAGGGACAATCCACTAGATAGTGTAGAGTCTTTAGGTATGATGAAAAAAAGGAGAAAAGTGAGATATGGGAAGAGTGCGGACTGAGACAGAGCTAGTACTGGAATAAACCCAACAAGGTTCTAGTGATGAAGTCTCGGTAAGCACTGAAGGGGTTGAAGAATGAAAAAGAAATGAATGATAAAAAAGGGTGAAAAGAAATTGCCCTCCATCAATTCAACCTTAGGGCAGAAACCGGGTTCAATTCATATGCTACTGGTGGTTACTAAGGTAACACTGGTATTGAAGACAAGACATCATGGACCCAGTGATGCACTGCACTAAACTTCCCAAACCACTCAAGTTCCTCTTAAAAGGGCTTGTTTCATTCTCACGGGGAACCTACATAATCTATCGACTTTCTCTTAGAGATTGTTGATATTGAAGAAGGAGACCCTCTCCCTAGTCTCCGGCAAAGGAACCAAAAATGCACTATTGAGTCTAGAGCCAAGAGATCATCCACAATATCTCGTTAGGACACTAAATTCATGAAGACTTGCTGTTTCACACAATGTGGAAAGTAAGTACATATTAAGAGTCCTACGCATTATCCTTGTGGTATTGCCAGAACATCTGAGTGGTATGTAACAATATTCACGATGAAGATGGAAATCCTTCTAGAGCCAACATCAAACAAGCTCTTGGTGGGTGACATGTGAGATTTTGAAAGAGATCAAGCTTGTGACAACTGGATAGAAACAATGGGGAGATTCACTCGTGAATCAACCTTGGTCCAGGAATGGAATTGACGAATACTTTTGGAAAAACCGTTCGATGTGCAAACCTTCTTTTCTCTAGCACGTCGAATGTGTACTTATGTTTTCAAATTCAAAAAGTATCTCTGATTGAAAAATACTTTTAGAAAAACCGTTCGATGTGCGAATCTCTTCTTTTCGCTAGCATGTCGAATGTGTACTCATTCTCTAATACAAAAAGTATTTTGTTTGAAAATTGATCTTTCTCATAAAACCTTCGTCGTATTGCAAAACTCTTTCTTCAAGCAGTACGCGATTGTTTTTCAAATCATTTTTCATCAATCAGTGAATCTCAATTCGCTGGTTCACTCACTCCGTGTTGTCTTCTTTGAGACGTTCCGGTTTGAGAACAGCTAGAACAGCTGCGAAACCCTGTCAAGGAGATTCTTAGGAATCCTACCTGATCACAGGCAGTACTTGTACTGATCAACGGGGAACCGTGGGCCGTGTACCTCAATTCAACGAAAGTGATCAAAGACACTTTCGTGCGCTTTATTGTTAACTGTCGTATGCAGGTACACCCCGACGATTGCAGCTGATCAGAATTGAGGAGTCAATCCAAAGCCGCATGTTCACAGCAACCACACTTAATTGAAGAAATCATGACTGGTGCATATCTACATAACCTGGTTCTGATATTTTTTATACTATGCTTCTGCTACGCTGCTGCAAATATCATGAACCAGTAAGGCTTCCGCTACTCTGATGGAAAGATGTCATGATTCAAAAGTGTGAGCATGTCGGTCCGAAAGTCACAACTTCACATGATGGCAACACAATAAAGGGTGATCCAGAGATTTACTGTGGCTGATGATCTCAATGAAAGCTCGAAGATCATCAAAGATGTGGATCAGTTAAAGGCCTCCACTAAAAGTACAAATCAGTGCGGACTTTGAAGAATCACTACTAAAGCACAAAGATTGTTGAAATGAAGAATTGAAGTCTACGAGCTCAAGAACAAAGATAAAATAGAATGCTAGGATTCAAAATGTAAAACATGGGGTGACCTCCCTTAGGGGGAGATTGTTAGGAATTAGAAAATTCCATAGTGAAGAGTCGGTCACCCCAAATGTTATCTAGCTTAAGTTAGCTCGTAGACTTGTCGTTAGTTACGTTATTTATCAGTTTATTAGTTAGTTATTAGTTTAGTTTTAGCGTAGTGCAACACCGTGGAGGAAGGACGGGTCTTTACCCACTGTATCCCTGATCCACAGGCCGATAGGAGGTCGTGTATTTGTAAGTATAAATACCCCTTCCATCCATGGAAGGGGTGGTGCTTCATTTTAATCTAATCTTTCATTTGTGTAAACCTCTAGCAAGAACACCCTCTCTCTCTCAACTAACTCTCTAACTATGGCAAACATGTATTTTGATCATCCAAGACCACCCGAATCATCAACACAATAAAAATAACGATCCTACAAGTTTAAATAAAATTAACCACAAAAGTAAAAAACCGTTTTTTGTAAAAGTCGGGACAATTTTTTTAAGACAAATTATGCAAAGATATAAATTCACAAGTGATAATTTATTTTATTTTATACATATTACACATATCTATACTACATATAATGGAGGGATGACCATCTCTCCTAAATTTTTTTAAGATGTCATTAATGTGTTTTTTAAGCATTACAATTTTTAATGCATAATGTACACAATAAATTGCTTTTAATAATTTATCTTCCACAACATTTTAATGCTTCATTTATTATTTCTTTTTGAATTAGTTTAGTTTTAATGCAAAAATGCACATATAAATAAATATGATTTTAAAATGCATGCAAAACTACAAAGTTCCAAAACTATTATTATATCGTCAGAGTGTTTCGAGAACCAATCTAAATAAATTTTGAATTATTTTAAATAAAATTAACCACAAAAGTAAAAAACGGTTTTTTGTAAAAGTCGGGACAATTTTTTTAAGACAAATGATGCAAAGATGTAAATTCACAAGTGATAATTTATTTGATTTTATACATATTACACATATCTATACTACTTATAATGGAGGCATGACCATCTCTCCTAAATTTTTTTAAGATGTCATTAATGTGTTTTTTAAGCATTACAATTTTTAATGCATAATGTACACAATAAAATGCTTTTAATTTTTTTTATCTTCCACAACATTTTAATGCATCATTTATTATTTCTTTTTGAATTAGTTTAGTTTTAATGCAAAAATGCACATATAAATGAATATGATTTTAAAATGCATGCAAAACTACAAAGTTCCAAAACTATTATTATATCGTAAGAGTGTTTCGAGAACCAATCTAAATAAATTTTGAATTATTTTAAATAAAATTAACCACAAAAGTAAAAAACGGTTTTTTGTAAAAGTCGGGACAATTTTTTTAAGACAAATGATGCAAAGATGTAAATTCACAAGTGATAATTTATTTGATTTTATACATATTACACATATCTATACTACTTATAATGGAGGCATGACCATCTCTCCTAAATTTTTTTAAGATGTCATTAATGTGTTTTTTAAGCATTACAATTTTTAATGCATAATGTACACAATAAATTGTCTTTAATTTTTTTTATCTTCCACAACATTTTAATGCTTCATTTATTATTTCTTTTTGAATTATTTTAGTTTTAAGGCAAAAATGCACATATAAATGAATATGATTTTAAAATGCATGCAAAACTACAAAGTTCCAAAACTATTATTATATCGTAAGAGTGTTTCGAGAACCAATCTAAATAAATTTTGAATTATTTTAAATAAAATTAACCACAAAAGTAAAAAACGGTTTTTTGTAAAAGTCGGGACAATTTTTTTAAGACAAATGATGCAAAAATGTAAATTCACAAATGATAATTTATTTGATTTTATACATATTACACATATCTATACTACTTATAATGGAGGGATGACCATCTCTCCTAAATTTTTTTAAGATGTCATTAATGTGTTTTTTAAACATTACACTTTTTAATGCATAATGTACATAATAAATTGCTTTTAATAATTTATCTTCCACAACATTTTAATGCTACATTTATTATTTCTTTTTGAATTAGTTTAGTTTTAATGCAAAAATGCACATATAAATGAATATGATTTTAAAATGCATGCAAAACTACAAAGTTCCAAAACTATTATTATATCGTAAGAGTGTTTCGAGAACCAATCTAAATAAATTTTGAATTATTTTAAATTAAATTAACCACAAAAGTAAAAAACGGTTTTTTGTAAAAGTCGGGACAATTTTTTTAAGACAAATGATGCAAAGATGTAAATTCACATGTGATAATTTATTTGATTTTATACATATTACACACATCTATATCTATACTACTTATAATGGAGGGATGACCATCTCTCCTAAATTTTTTTAAGATGTCATTATTGTGTTTTTTAAGCATTACAATTTTTAATGCATAATGTACACAATAAATTGCTTTTAATAATTTATCTTCCACAATATTTTAATGCTACATTTATTATTTCTTTTTGAATTAGTTTAATTTTAATGCAAAAATGCACATATAAATGAATATGATTTTAAAATGCATGCAAAACTACAAAGTTCCAAAACTATTATTATATCGTAAGAGTGTTTCGAGAACCAATCTAAATAAAATTTGAGTTAGTTTAAATAAAATTAACCAAAAAAGTAAAAAACCGTTTTTTGTAAAAGTCGGGACAATTTTTTTAAGACAAATTATGCAAAGATATAAATTCACAAGTGATAATTTATTTTATTTTATACATATTACACATATCTATACTTATTATAATGGAGGGATGACCATCTCTCCTAAAGTTTTTTAAGATGTCATTAATGTGTTTTTTAAGCATTACAATTTTTAATGCATAATATACACAATAAATTGCTTTTAATAATTTATCTTCCACAACATTTTAATGTTTCATTTATTATTTCTTTTTGAATTAGTTTAGTTTTAATGCAAAAATGCACATATAAATGAATATGATTTTAAAATGCATGCAAAACTACAAAGTTCCAAAACTATTATTATATCGTAACAGTGTTTCGAGAACCAATCTAAATAAATTTTGAATTATTTTAAATAAAATTAACCACAAAATTAAAAAACGGTTTTTTGTAAAAGTCGGGACAATTTTTTTAATACAAATGATTGCAAGATGTAAATTCACAAGTGATAATTTGTTTGATTTTATACATATTACACATATCTATACTACTTATAATGGAGGGATGACCATCTCTCCTAAATTTTTTTAAGATGTCATTAATGTGTTTTTTAAGCATTACAATTTTTAATGCATAATGTACACAATAAATTGCTTTTAATAATTTATCTTCCACAACATTTTAATGCTTCATTTATTATTTATTTTTGAATTAGTTTAGTTTTAATGCAAAAATGCACATATAAATGAATATGATTTTAAAATGCATGCAAAACTACAAAGTTCCAAAACTATTATTATATCGTAAGAGTGTTTCGAGAACCAATCTAAATAAATTTTGAATTATTTTAAATAAAATTAACCACAAAAGTAAAAAACGGTTTTTTGTAAAAGTCGAGACAATTTTTTTAAGACAAATGATGCAAAGATGTAAATTCACAAGTGATAATTTATTTGATTTTATACATATTACACATATCTATACTACTTATAATGGAGGCATGACCATCTCTCCTAAATTTTTTTAAAATGTCATTAATATGTTTTTTAAGCATTACAATTTTTAATGCATAATGTACACAATAAATTGCTTTTAATAATTTATCTTCCACAACATTTTAATGCTACATTTATTATTTATTTTTGAATTAGTTTAGTTTTAATGCAAAAATGCACATATAAATGAATATGATTTTAAAATGCATGCAAAACTAGAAAGTTCCAAAACTATTATTATATCGTAAGAGTGTTTCGAGAACCAATCTAAATAAATTTTGAATTATTTTAAATAAAATTAACCACAAAAGTAAAAAACGGTTTTTTGTAAAAGTCGGGACAATTTTTTTAAGACAAATGATGCAAAGATGTAAATTCACAAGTGATAATTTATTTGATTTTATACATATTACACATATCTATACTACTTATAATGGAGGCATGACCATCTCTCCTAAATTTTTTTAAGATGTCATTAATGTGTTTTTTAAGCGTTACAATTTTTAATGCATAATGTACACAATAAATTGCTTTTAATTTTTTTTATCTTCCACAACATTTTAATGCTTCATTTATTATTTCTTTTTGAATTATTTTAGTTTTAAGGCAAAAATGCACATATAAATGAATATGATTTTAAAATGCATGCAAAAATATTATTATATCGTAAGAGTGTTTCGAGAACCAATCTAAATAAATTTTGAATTATTTTAAATAAAATTAACCACAAAAGTAAAAAACGGTTTTTTGTAAAAGTCGGGACAATTTTTTTAAGACAAATGATGCAAAGATGTAAATTCACAAGTGATAATTTATTTGATTTTATACATATTACACATATCTATACTACTTATAATGGAGGGATGACCATCTCTCCTAAATTTTTTTAAGATGTCATTAATGTGTTTTTTAAACATTACACTTTTTAATGCATAATGTACACAATAAATTGCTTTTAATAATTTATCTTCCACAACATTTTAATGCTTTATTTATTATTTCCTTTTGAATTAGTTTAGTTTTAATGCAAAAATGCACATATAAATGAATATGATTTTAAAATGCATGCAAAACTACAAAGTTCCAAAACTATTATTATATCGTAAAAGTGTTTCGAGAACCAATCTAAATAAATTTTGAATTATTTTAAATAAAATTAACCACAAAAGTAAAAAAAACGGTTTTTTGTAAAAGTCGGGACAATTTTTTTAAGACAAATGATGCAAAGATGTAAATTCACAAGTGATAATTTATTTGATTTTATACATATTACACATATCTATACTACTTATAATGGAGGGATGACCATTTCTCCTAAATTTTTTTAAGATGTCATTAATGTGTTTTTTAAGCATTACAATTTTTAATGCATAATATACACAATAAATTGCTTTTAATAATTTATCTTCCACAACATTTTAATGCTTCAATTATTATTTCTTTTTGAATTAGTTTAGTTTTAATGCAAAAATGCACATATAAATTATTATGATTTTAAAATGCATGCAAAACTACAAAGTTCCAAAACTATTATTATATCGTATTAGTGTTTCGAGAACCAATCTAAATAAATTTTGAATTATTTTAAATAAAATTAACCACAAAAGTAAAAAAACGGTTTTTTGTAAAAGTCGGGACAATTTTTTTAAGACAAATGATGCAAAGATGTAAATTCACAAGTGATAATTTATTTGATTTTATACATCTTACACATATCTATATCTATACTACTTATAATGGAGGGATGACCATCTCTCCTAAATTTTTTTAAGATGTCATTAATGAGTTTTTTAAGCATTACAATTTTTAATGCATAATGTACACAATAAATTTCTTTTAATAATTTATCTTCCACAACATTTTAATGCTACATTTATTATTTCTTTTTGAATTAGTTTAGTTTTAATGCAAAAATGCACATATAAATGAATATGATTTTAAAATGCATGCAAAACTACAAAGTTCCAAAACTATTACTATATCGTAAGAGTGTTTCGAGAAACAATCTAAATAAATTTTGAATTATTTTAAATAAAATTAACCACAAAAGAAAAAAACCGTTTTTTGTAAAAGTCGGGACAATTTTTTTAAGACAAATGATGCAAAGATGTAAATTCACAAGTGATAATTTATTTGATTTTATACATATTACACATATCTATACTACTTATAATGGAGGGATGACCATCTCTCCTAAATTTTTTTAAGATGTCATTAATGTGTTTTTTAAACATTACACTTTTTAATGCATAATGTACACAATAAATTGCTTTTAATAATTTATCTTCCACAACATTTTAATGCTTTATTTATTATTTCTTTTTGAATTAGTTTAGTTTTAATGCAAAAATGCACATATAAATGAATATGATTTTAAAATGCATGCAAAACTACAAAGTTCCAAAACTATTATTATATCGTAAGAGTGTTTCGAGAACCAATCTAAATAAATTTTGAATTATTTTAAATAAAATTAACCACAAAAGTAAAAAAACGGTTTTTTGTAAAAGTCGGGACAATTTTTTTAAGACAAATGATGCAAAGATGTAAATTCACAAGTGATAATTTATTTGATTTTATACATATTACACATATCTATACTACTTATAATGGAGGGATGACCATCTCTCCTAAATTTTTTTAAGATGTCATTAATGTGTTTTTTAAGCATTACAATTTTTAATGCATAATGTACACAATAAATTGCTTTTAATAATTTATCTTCCACAACATTTTAATGCTACATTTATTATTTCTTTTTGAATTAGTTTAGTTTTAATGCAAAAATGCACATATAAATGAATATGATTTTAAAATGCATGCAAAACTACAAAGTTCCAAAACTATTATTATATCGTAAGAGTGTTTCGAGAACCAATCTAAATAAATTTTGAATTATTTTAAATAAAATTAACCACAAAAGTAAAAAACCGTTTTTTGTAAAAGTCGGGACAATTTTTTTAAGACAAATGATGCAAAGATATAAATTCACAAGTGATAATTTATTTGATTTTATACATATTACACATATCTATACTACTTATAATGGAGGGATGACCATCTCTCCTAAATTTTTTTAAGATGTCATTAATGTGTTTTTTAAGCATTACAATTTTTAATGCATAATAGTACACAATAAATTGCTTTTAATAATTTATCTTCCACAACATTTTAATGCTTCATTTATTATTTCTTTTTGAATTAGTTTAGTTTTAATGCAAAAATGCACATATAAATGAATATGATTTTAAAATGCATGCAAAACTACAAAGTTCCAAAACTATTATTATATCGTAAGAGTGTTTCGAGAACCAATCTAAATAAATTTTGAATTATTTTAAATAAAATTAACCACAAAAGTAAAAAACGGTTTTTTGTAAAAGTCGGGACAATTTTTTTAAGACAAATGATGCAAAGATGTAAATTCACAAGTGATAATTTATTTGATTTTATACATATTACACATATCTATACTACTTATAATGGAGGGATGACCATCTCTCCTAAATTTTTTTAAGATGTCATTAATGTGTTTTTTAAGCATTACAATTTTTAATGCATAATGTACACAATAAATTGCTTTTAATAATTTATCTTCCACAACATTTTAATGCTTCATTTATTATTTCTTTTTGAATTAGTTTAGTTTTAATGCAAAAATGCACATATAAATGAATATGATTTTAAAATGCATGCAAAACTACAAAGTTCCAAAACTATTATTATATCGTAAGAGTGTTTCGAGAACCAATCTAAATAAATTTTGAATTATTTTAAATAAAATTAACCACAAAAGTAAAAAACGGTTTTTTGTAAAAGTCGGGACAATTTTTTTAAGACAAATGATGCAAAGATGTAAATTCACAAGTGATAATTTATTTGATTTTATACATATTACACATATCTATACTACTTATAATGGAGGCATGACCATCTCTCCTAAATTTTTTTAAGATGTCATTAATGTGTTTTTTAAGCATTACAATTTTTAATGCATAATGTACACAATAAATTGCTTTTAATAATTTATCTTCCACAACATTTTAATGCTACATTTATTATTTCTTTTTGAATTAGTTTAGTTTTAATGCAAAAATGCACATATAAATGAATATGATTTTAAAATGCATGCAAAACTACAAAGTTCCAAAACTATTATTATATCGTAAGAGTGTTTCGAGAACCAATCTAAATAAATTTTGAATTATTTTAAATAAAATTAACCACAAAAGTAAAAAACGGTTTTTTGTAAAAGTCGGGACAATTTTTTTAAGACAAATGATGCAAAGATGTAAATTCACAAGTGATAATTTATTTGATTTTATACATATTACACATATCTATACTACTTATAATGGAGGGATGACCATCTCTCCTAAATTTTTTTAAGATGTCATTAATGTGTTTTTTAAGCATTACAATTTTTAATGCATAATGTACACAATAAATTGCTTTTAATAATTTATCTTCCACAACATTTTAATGCTTCATTTATTATTTCTTTTTGAATTAGTTTAGTTTTAATGCAAAAATGCACATATAAATGAATATGATTTTAAAATGCATGCAAAACTACAAAGTTCCAAAACTATTATTATATCGTAAGAGTGTTTCGAGAACCAATCTAAATAAATTTTGAATTATTTTAAATAAAATTAACCACAAAAGTAAAAAACGGTTTTTTGTAAAAGTCGGGACAATTTTTTTAAGACAAATGATGCAAAGATGTAAATTCACAAGTGATAATTTATTTGATTTTATACATATTACACATATCTATATCTATACTACTTATAATGGAGGGATGACCATCTCTCCTAAATTTTTTTAAGATGTCATTAATGTGTTTTTTAAGCATTACAATTTTTAATGCATAATGTACACAATAAATTGCTTTTAATAATTTATCTTCCACAACATTTTAATGCTTCATTTATTATTTCTTTTTGAATTAGTTTAGTTTTAATGCAAAAATGCACATATAAATGAATATGATTTTAAAATGCATGCAAAACTACAAAGTTCCAAAACTATTATTATATCGTAAGAGTGTTTCGAGAACCAATCTAAATAAATTTTGAATTATTTTAAATAAAATTAACCACAAAAGTAAAAAACGGTTTTTTGTAAAAGTCGGGACAATTTTTTTAAGACAAATGATGCAAAGATGTAAATTCACAAGTGATAATTTATTTGATTTTATACATATTACACATATCTATATCTATACTACTTATAATGGAGGGATGACCATCTCTCCTAAATTTTTTTAAGATGTCATTAATGTGTTTTTTAAGCATTACAATTTTTAATGCATAATGTACACAATAAATTGCTTTTAATAATTTATCTTCCACAACATTTTAATGCTTCATTTATTATTTCTTTTTGAATTAGTTTAGTTTTAATGCAAAAATGCACATATAAATGAATATGATTTTAAAATGCATGCAAAACTACAAAGTTCCAAAACTATTATTATATCGTAAGAGTGTTTCGAGAACCAATCTAAATAAATTTTGAATTATTTTAAATAAAATTAACCACAAAAGTAAAAAACGGTTTTTTGTAAAAGTCGGGACAATTTTTTTAAGACAAATGATGCAAAGATGTAAATTCACAAGTGATAATTTATTTGATTTTATACATATTACACATATCTATACTACTTATAATGGAGGGATGACCATCTCTCCTAAATTTTTTTAAGATGTCATTAATGTGTTTTTTAAGCATTACAATTTTTAATGCATAATATACACAATAAATTGCTTTTAATAATTTATCTTCCACAACATTTTAATGCTTCATTTATTATTTCTTTTTGAATTAGTTTAGTTTTAATGCAAAAATGCACATATAAATGAATATGATTTTAAAATGCATGCAAAACTACAAAGTTCCAAAACTATTATTATATCGTAAGAGTGTTTCGAGAACCAATCTAAATAAATTTTGAATTATTTTAAATAAAATTAACCACAAAAGTAAAAAACGGTTTTTTGTAAAAGTCGGGACAATTTTTTTAAGACAAATGATGCAAAGATGTAAATTCACAAGTGATAATTTATTTGATTTTATACATATTACACATATCTATACTACTTATAATGGAGGGATGACCATCTCTCCTAAATTTTTTTAAGATGTCATTAATGTGTTTTTTAAGCATTACAATTTTTAATGCATAATGTACACAATAAATTGCTTTTAATAATTTATCTTCCACAACATTTTAATGCTACATTTATTATTTCTTTTTGAATTAGTTTAGTTTTAATGCAAAAATGCACATATAAATGAATATGATTTTAAAATGCATGCAAAACTACAAAGTTCCAAAACTATTATTATATCGTAAGAGTGTTTCGAGAACCAATCTAAATAAATTTTGAGTTATTTTAAATAAAATTAACCACAAAAGTAAAAAACCGTTTTTTGTAAAAGTCGGGACAATTTTTTTAAGACAAATGATGCAAAGATATAAATTCACAAGTGATAATTTATTTTATTTTATACATATTACACATATCTATACTACTTATAATGGAGGGATGACCATCTCTCCTAAATTTTTTTAAGATGTCATTAATGTGTTTTTTAAGCATTACAATTTTTAATGCATAATATACACAATAAATTGCTTTTAATAATTTATCTTCCACAACATTTTAATGCTTCATTTATTATTTCTTTTTGAATTAGTTTAGTTTTAATGCAAAAATGCACATATAAATGAATATGATTTTAAAATGCATGCAAAACTACAAAGTTCCAAAACTATTATTATATCGTAAGAGTGTTTCGAGAACCAATCTAAATAAATTTTGAATTATTTTAAATAAAATTAACCACAAAAGTAAAAAACGGTTTTTTGTAAAAGTCGGGACAATTTTTTTAAGACAAATGATGCAAAGATGTAAATTCACAAGTGATAATTTATTTGATTTTATACATATTACACATATCTATACTACTTATAATGGAGGGATGACCATCTCTCCTAAATTTTTTTAAGATGTCATTAATGTGTTTTTTAAGCATTACAATTTTTAATGCATAATGTACACAATAAATTGCTTTTAATAATTTATCTTCCACAACATTTTAATGCTTCATTTATTATTTCTTTTTGAATTAGTTTAGTTTTAATGCAAAAATGCACATATAAATGAATATGATTTTAAAATGCATGCAAAACTACAAAGTTCCAAAACTATTATTATATCGTAAGAGTGTTTCGAGAACCAATCTAAATAAATTTTGAATTATTTTAAATAAAATTAACCACAAAAGTAAAAAACCGTTTTTTGTAAAAGTCGGGACAATTTTTTTAAGACAAATGATGCAAAGATGTAAATTCACAAGTGATAATTTATTTGATTTTATACATATTACACATATCTATACTACTTATAATGGAGGGATGACCATCTCTCCTAAATTTTTTTAAGATGTCATTAATGTGTTTTTTAAGCATTACAATTTTTAATGCATAATATACACAATAAATTGCTTTTAATAATTTATCTTCCACAACATTTTAATGCTTCATTTATTATTTCTTTTTGAATTAGTTTAGTTTTAATGCAAAAATGCACATATAAATGAATATCTTAATACCTTATAATGCATTTAGCCCTTCCCTAAATGGCAAGGCTTAAAAATTCAGCCAATATCACTTACTTATAATAGAAATAATTATCCTACTTTTGCTAAAATTAATACGCACATACAATTAAAATTGAGGTTACATAAAATTAAGTATGACTTAAATGTCTCGTAACAGCCCATTAAATTGTAACAGCCCAATGACTTATAACAGCCCAATCACACCATCATGACCAGCGTTATTCAAACCGGACCTCAGCTAAAAACATACAATATATACTGAAAACACACGCAAACACTCCTTTCCATCTCTTATCAGTCACACACACATAACTACCACTACCAGTTGAACCGCCGCCACCATCATCATCAGAATCCGCCACCAACACCGCCGAATATTTGTATAATCGGTGGTGCTTGAGTTTGGGTGGTTTCATTTGCGTTTTGTTGGTTTCGGTGGCGTTTTCGTGCTTTTGGTGGTTGGTTTTGTGTGGTATTGTAACCGGATCAGCATGGATCTTTCAGGATCTATTAATACCTGAGATAAAGACTACGACCGTCGTCTGTTTTGGTAACTTTGTTAGTTATTTATGTTGCTTTGGTTGTCCATCACCATCATATCTCGGTGGTTTTGGTGGATCTGGGTTATCTCATATGGGTTGTGTATTATTTCAATTGGGTTATTTAGATGAGTTGTTGTGCATATTTCAAGGCACCACCATTAACCACTGAAATTTAATGGGTGTACTATTATATTTTTAGTTCTTAAAGCCTTTTTACAATTAAATAAGGGAATTGATGTTTCTAATATCAAGGAAAGTGACTTATACAATTTTGTTTTAAACCTTTTTCTGTAAAGTTCTTATACCATAGATATACAGCACCATTATTTTGTTGTTCTGGCGTCGTGGCAGTTTGGTGTTCTGCGTGACTATCTCATTTGATAATAGATCTGAAGAAAAAAAAATGTCTTTATAGTATTCATTTGATATTCGGCACCATCTCAAATTTGTTGGCCATGATTGTTTTGTTGGCTCATTTTTTTTGATGGTATGGAGATCTGTTAAGGTTTGGTTGGTTATGCATGCTTTTGTTGGCCAAAATCTGTAGCCAGACCCGTTGCGCGATGTGTGGTACACCGATGTATTATAGTGCTTGTATGCTTATTTATACATTTTTAGGCAACATTTCTTGATATATGTAAATACTCCATATATGAGTTTATAAAGAGAACCAATGGTGTTTTGCTTTGTGAGGCCGATTATAGAAACACAAGAACTTTGTTTGACCAATTTGTAAAAGCATATAAAAATGTTTTTTAAACCATTAATAGTTGCATAGACTGCAAAAAAGTGAATCAAAGTTTATTAAACCACGTGCATAGACTACAAAGGTGAAACAAGGTTAATAGGCGTTTTAGCAAGTATTGCTATTGCTATGCACTAAGACCATTGAACCCTTGAATCTTTATAAACAACAAAATAACCATTGATTTTTTAAAAAGAAAAACACGCCGACTGAAAACACAATGGCAAAACCAAAAGAAAAAAGAAGACACGCGAGTTCAAGTAACAATATTTTGTCAAAATTTATTAACCGTCGTCGCTTAGAATGGGTACTCCACTATAAAATAAAATACGCACAAACCATCAACACACAGAAATTGCCGCAAAAATGTTGATGCTGACCTAGGGGTTATTTGTTTTGGTTTGTTAATGGGAGTTGATACTCCCACTATATTTTTTTGATGCAAATACCACAACTGTGCATTACAGTGTTGTACTGTGAGCTTTATAACTGGTGTAAAATAGTATTTAGATAAAAAAATGTGGTGGGAGTTAACTCCTTTTGTTAATGGTTTAGAGTTGGAAACAAAAGTAAGAGCAATAAAATTGTAATTCTATTTTATTTAAGTTGTTTGCTTGATAATCTAACTATCTTATAAAGCACAAATGACTTTTCTAACATTAAATGTTTTAAAATTAAGCAATACATTTAAAAAGGCAAAATATACAAGTAAATTAAATAAAATTTTGAAACATTAAATGTCTCTAAAATTTAAATTCCTAACATTAACCTCATTAAATATCAGAAGTCTTAAAATTAAGACATGCCGTATATAAAACATTTGGTACAAATCAATTAAACACACATAAAATGCATTTGGTAAGCAATAGTAGGATAGAAAGTGTGTTATCTAAGTAGTGCATGTTCAAACTTATAAAACCATGCAGCAGATGTAAATCTAATGGGTATAAAGGCGAGACCAATAACATAACTTTTGACACGGATGTTATCGTAAACTGTCTGTAATATGTAAATTACAATATGTGTATGCTTCAACCACAATTAAGTTATAAAAAATAAAAGGTGTTACATAAAAAAAAATCATCTTAAAACAAATCACACTAAATAAAATATGAACACTGTTGCCAACAAAAAAGGGCACCAACAAATAAGCTCCGCCGCAACGCGTGAGTGTATTTCCGCTCATTAGTACCTATATATAAGGGGTAAGGGGTGTTAGAATTAGATTTAAGTTTTTCGGGCGGATTTTTTATTATCTCTTCTTGAGCCGAAATTTGCTATAAGATTAGTTGCTAGTTTGAATTTATAAATCTCTATCTTGTTAGGTTGAATTTATAAATCTCTATCTTTGCTATAAGAATAGTTGTTAGTCTTAAAGCTATCGACATGCTTAAAGTTAGCGTCATGAAAAATATATAATCGAAAAATATCGCTTACCAAAAAAATTTATTACAGGGTACCCGCCGCCGCAACGCGCGGGTACCCTGCTAGTGATTTTAAAATGCATGCAAAACTACAAAGTTCTAAAACTATTATTATATCGTATTAGTGTTTCGAGAACCAATCTAAATAAATTTTGAATTATTTTAAATAAAATTAACCACAAAAGTAAAAAACGGTTTTTTATAAAAGTCGGGACAATTTTTTTAAGACAAATGATGCAAAAATGTAAATTCACAAGTGATCATTTATTTGATTTTATACATATTACACATATCTATACTACTTATAATGGAGGGATGACCATCTCTCCTAAATTTTTTTAAGATGTCATTAATGCGTTTTTTAAGCATTACAATTTTTAATGCATAATATACACAATAAATTGCTTTTAATAATTTATCTTCCACAACATTTTAATGCTTCATTTATTATTTCTTTTTGAATTAGTTTAGTTTTAATGCAAAAATGCACATATAAATGAATATGATTTTAAAATGCATGCAAAACTACAAAGTTCTAAACTATTATTATATCGTATTAGTGTTTCGAGAACCAATCTAAATAAATTTTGAATTATTTTAAATAAAATTAACCACAAAAGTAAAAAACGGTTTTTTGTAAAAGTCGGGACAATTTTTTTAAGACAAATGATGCAAAGATGTAAATTCACAAGTGATAATTTATTTGATTTTATACATATTACACATATCTATATCTATACTACTTATAATGGAGGGATGACCATCTCTCCTAAATTTTTTTAAGATGTCATTAATGTGTTTTTTAAGCATTACAATTTTTAATGCATATTGTACATAATAAATTGCTTTTAATAATTTATCTTCCACAACATTTTAATGCTTTATTTATTATTTCATTTTGAATTAGTTTAGTTTTAATGCAAAAATGCACATATAAATGAATATGATTTTAAAATGCATGCAAAACTACAAAGTTCCAAAACTATTATTATATCGTAAGAGTGTTTCGAGAAACAATCTAAATAAATTTTGAATTATTTTAAATAAAATTAACCACAAAAGTAAAAAACCGTTTTTTGTAAAAGTCGGGACAATTTTTTTCTATACACATTATACTTTTAGTTTATTTAATAGTGAACACTTAAATGTAGAAACGTAGTAAACAGAATTTTTTTAACAGGGCTGAAAATGTTTTTTGGCAAAAAATGAAAACACCAATTAAAA
>BPTQ01000006.1:229399447-229415906 GCA_019973895.1 Chrysanthemum seticuspe | reverse complement strand
ATGACTATCTCTCCTAAATTTTTTTAAGTTGTCATTAATGTGTTTTTTAAGCATTACAAATTTTAATGCATAATGTACACAATAAATAACTTTTACTAATTTATCTTCCACAACATTTTAATGCTTTATTTATTATTTCTTTTTGAATTTTGTTTAGTTTTAATGCAAAAATTCACATATAAAGGAATATGTTTTTAAAATTCATGCAAAACTACTAAGTTCTAAAACTATTATTATATCGTAAGAGTGTTTCAAGAACCTATCTAAATAAATTTTGAATTATTTTAAATAAAATTAACCACAAAAGTAAAAAACAGTTTTTTGTAAAAGTCGGGACAATTTTTTTAAGACAAATAATGCAAAGATGTAAATTCACAAGTGATAATTTATTTGATTTTATACATATTACACATATCTATACTACTTATAATTGAGGGATGACCCTCTCTCCTAAATTTTTTTAAGATGTCATTAATGTGTTTTTTAAGCATTACAAATTTTAATGCATAATGTACACAATAAATAGTTTTTACTAATTTATCTTCCACAACATTTTAATGTTTCATTTATTATTTTTTTTAATTAGTTTAGTTTTAATGCAAAAATGCACATATAAATAAATATGATTTTAAAATGCATGCAAAATTACAAAGTTCTAAAACTATTATTTTATCGTATGAGTGTTTCGAGAACCCATCTAAATAAATTTTGAATTATTTTAAATAAAATTAACCACAAAAGTAAAAAACAATTTTTTGTAAAAGTCGAGACAAATTTTTTAAGACAAATGATGCAAAGATGTAAATTCACAAGTGATAATTTATTTGATTTTATACATATTACACATATCTATACTACTTATAATTGAGGGATGACCCTCTGTCCTAAATTTTTTTAAGGTGTCATTAATGTGTTTTTTAAGCATTACAAATTTTAATGCATAATGTACACAATAAATAGCTTTTACTAATTTATCTTCTACAACATTTTAACGCTTTATTTATTATTTCTTTTTGAATTAGTTTAGTTTTAATGCAAAAATGCACATATAAATGAATATAATTTTAAAATGCATGCAAAACTACAAAGTTCTAAAACTATTATTATATCGTAAGAGTGTTTCGAGAACCTTTCTAAATAAATTTTGAATTATTTTAAATAAAATTAACCACAAAAGTAAAAAACAGTTTTTTGTAAAAGTCGGGACAATTTTTTTAAGACAAATGATGCAAAGATGTAAATTCACAAGTGCTAATTTATTTGATTTTATACATATTACACATATCTATACTATTTATAATTGAGGGATAACCCTCTCTCCTAAATTTTTTTAAGATGTCATTAATGTGTTTTTTAAGCATTACAAATTTTAATGCATAATGTACACAATAAATAGTTTTTACTAATTTACCTTCCACAACATTTTAATGCTTCATTTATTATTTCTTTTTCAATTAGTTTTGTTTTAATGCAAAAATGCACATATGAATGAATATGATTTTAAAATGCATGTAAAACTACAAATTTCTAAAACTATTATTATATCGTAAGAGTGTCTCGTGAACCTATCTAAATCAATTTTGAATAATTTTAAATAAAATTACCTACAAAAGTAAAAAACGGTTTTTTGTAAAAGTCGGGACAATTTTTTTAAGACAAATGATGCAAAGATGTAAATTCGCAAGTGATAATTTATTTGATTTTATTCATATTACACACATCTATACTACTTATAATGGAGGGATGACTATCTCTCCTAAATTTTTTTAAGTTGTCATTAATGTGTTTTTTAAGCATTACAAATTTTAATGCATAATGTACAAAATAAATAACTTTTACTAATTTATCTTCCACAACATTTTAATGCTTTATTTATTATTTCTTTTTGAAATTTGTTTAGTTTTAATGCAAAAATGCACATATAAATGAATATGATTTTAAAATGCATGCAAAACTACAAAGTTCGAAAACTATTATTATATCGTAAGAGTGTTTCGAGAACCTATCTAAATAAATTTTGAATTATTTTAAATAAAATTAACCACAAAAGTAAAAAACAGTTTTTTGTAAAAGTCGGGACAATTTTTTTAAGACAAATAATGCAAAGATGTAAATTCACAAGTGATAATTTATTTGATTTTATACATATTACACATATCTATACTACTTATAATTGAGGGATGACCCTCTCTCCTAAATTTTTTTAAGATGTTATTAATGTGTTTTTTAAGCATTACAAATTTTAATGCATAATGTACACAATAAATAGCTTTTTACTAATTTATCTTCCTACAACATTTTAACTGCTTTATTTATTATTTCTTTTTAATTAGTTTAGTTTTAATGCAAAAATGCACATATAATGAATATAATTTTAAAATGCATGCAAAACTACAAATTTCTAAAACTATTATTATATCGTAAGAGTGTCTCGTGAACCTATCTAAATCAATTTTGAATAATTTTAAATAAAATTACCTACAAAGTAAAAAACGGTTTTTTTGTAAAAGTCGGGACAATTTTTTTAAGACAAATGATGCAAAGATGTAAATTCGCAAGTGATAATTTATTTGATTTTATTCATATTACACAATCTATACTACTTATAATGGAGGGATGACTATCTCTCCTAAATTTTTTTAAGTTGTCATTAATGTGTTTTTTAAGCATTACAAATTTTAATGCATAATGTACAAAATAAATAACTTTTACTAATTTATCTTCCACAACATTTTAATGCTTTATTTATTATTTCTTTTTGAAATTTGTTTAGTTTTAATGCAAAAATGCACATATAAATGAATATGATTTTAAAATGCATGCAAAACTACAAAGTTCGAAAACTATTATTATATCGTAAGAGTGTTTCGAGAACCTATCTAAATAAATTTTGAATTATTTTAAATAAAATTAACCACAAAAGTAAAAAACAGTTTTTTGTAAAAGTCGGGACAATTTTTTTAAGACAAATAATGCAAAGATGTAAATTCACAAGTGATAATTTATTTGATTTTATACATATTACACATATCTATACTACTTATAATTGAGGGATGACCCTCTCTCCTAAATTTTTTTAAGATGTTATTAATGTGTTTTTTAAGCATTACAAATTTTAATGCATAATGTACACAATAAATAGCTTTTACTAATTTATCTTCTACAACATTTTAACGCTTTATTTATTATTTCTTTTTGAATTAGTTTAGTTTTAATGCAAAAATGCACATATAAATGAATATAATTTTAAAATGCATGCAAAACTACAAAGTTCTAAAACTATTATTATATCGTAAGAGTGTTTCGAGAACCTTTCTAAATAAATTTTGAATTATTTTAAATAAAATTAACCACAAAAGTAAAAAACAGTTTTTTGTAAAAGTCGGGACAATTTTTTTAAGACAAATGATGCAAAGATGTAAATTCACAAGTGCTAATTTATTTGATTTTATACATATTACACATATCTATACTATTTATAATTGAGGGATGACCCTCTCTCCTAAATTTTTTTAAGATGTCATTAATGTGTTTTTTAAGCATTACAAATTTTAATGCATAATGTACACAATAAATAGTTTTTACTAATTTACCTTCCACAACATTTTAATGCTTCATTTATTATTTCTTTTTCAATTAGTTTAGTTTTAATGCAAAAATGCACATATGAATGAATATGATTTTAAAATGCATGTAAAACTACAAATTTCTAAAACTATTATTATATCGTAAGAGTGTCTCGTGAACCTATCTAAATCAATTTTGAATAATTTTAAATAAAATTACCTACAAAAGTAAAAAACGGTTTTTTGTAAAAGTCGGGACAATTTTTTTAAGACAAATGATGCAAAGATGTAAATTCGCAAGTGATAATTTATTTGATTTTATTCATATTACACACATCTATACTACTTATAATGGAGGGATGACTATCTCTCCTAAATTTTTTTAAGTTGTCATTAATGTGTTTTTTAAGCATTACAAATTTTAATGCATAATGTACAAAATAAATAACTTTTACTAATTTATCTTCCACAACATTTTAATGCTTTATTTATTATTTCTTTTTGAAATTTGTTTAGTTTTAATGCAAAAATGCACATATAAATGAATATGATTTTAAAATGCATGCAAAACTACAAAGTTCGAAAACTATTATTATATCGTAAGAGTGTTTCGAGAACCTATCTAAATAAATTTTGAATTATTTTAAATAAAATTAACCACAAAAGTAAAAAACAGTTTTTTGTAAAAGTCGGGACAATTTTTTTAAGACAAATAATGCAAAGATGTAAATTCACAAGTGATAATTTATTTGATTTTATACATATTACACATATCTATACTACTTATAATTGAGGGATGACCCTCTCTCCTAAATTTTTTTAAGATGTTATTAATGTGTTTTTTAAGCATTACAAATTTTAATGCATAATTTACACAATAAATAGTTTTTACTAATTTACCTGCCATGCTTTCATTTCTGTCTATGCTACGGTTTGACTAGGTAAATGGTTCAATTTGTGACGTCTGGATTGTTAACTTGTTTAGTTGCTCTGCTATGTCTTTGATACATTTAATTATAATGTTCATACGGTATTTCCTACTTGTTACGTGTGACTTCCATGTTTTGACTATTACTAGTACTTCTGCTGTTATGATATTGGTTATGTTTTGACTGTGGGTTACTTTACTTTTGTGACTGCCATGCTCACTTTCTAATTACTTGCTTCCGCTAACTTTTAGATTTCTGTTTGGATTATATGTTGTTCGTTTTCCTGATTTCTTGTATGCCTATTGTATGTACTTATTTATATGTCATCGATGCTTTGCTTTGCTTCGTTCTCCTTGTTATCTGTTCGTTTTGGATATCTGTATAATCGTGTTCTGCAGGATCCTTATTGACCTATTGTTCTCATTTCGCTGCGACTTTGTTATCCATTTCCTTTGTTTCATTTGGCATTTCAGTTTTTATTTAGCTTTCATTTTGTTATATCTGTTCACTGGGCTTTTTAAGCTCAGCCGCATTTCTTTTCCTGCGGCAGGTTTTAGGTTTAAAGATAGGCTTGGATGGGCTGAGAGTTGGATTATCTGAGTGAACCGACCCTAGTTACCTTATTATCTTGGACTTATTTTGATGGACTATTGTTTTGGAGATTCCATTTTAATTAAGCCATTTTGGATTTTGAAATCTTCCTTGTAAGTCATTGTTTTAAATGATGTGATATGTTAATTTAAAGACTTCCGCTTGTAAAATTTTAATTGTACGTTCTGATATGACACCAGAATGTGACACTTCTACCCTTGTCGGGTTGGGGTGTTACACAAATGATGCAAAGATGTAAATTCACAAGTGATAATTTATTTGATTTTATACATATTACACATATCTATATCTATACTACTTATAATGGAGGGATGACCATCTCTCCTAAATTTTTTTAAGATGTCATTAATGTGTTTTTTAAGCATTACAAATTTTAATGCATAATGTACACAATAAATAGCTTTTACTAATTTATCTTCCACAACATTTTAATGCTTTATTTATTATTTCTTTTTGAATTAGTTTAGTTTTAATGCAAAAATGCACATATAAATGAATATAATTTTAAAATGCATGCAAAACTATAAAGTTCTAAAACTATTATTATATCGTAAGAGTGTTTCGAGAACCTATCTAAATAAATTTTAAATTATTTTAAATAAAATTAACCACAAAAGTAAAAAACAGTTTTTTGTAAAAGTCGGGACAATTTTTTCAAGACAAATGATGCAAAGATGTAAATTCACAAGTGATAATTTATTTGATTTTATACATATTACACATATCTATATCTATATCTATACTACTTATAATGGAGGGATGACCCTCTCTCCTAAATTTTTTTAAGATGTCATTAATGTGTTTTTTAAGCATTACAAATTTTAATGCATAATATACACAATAAATAACTTTTACTAATTTATCTTCCCCAACATTTTAATGCTTCATTTATTATTTCTTTTTGAATTAGGTTAGTTTTAATGCAAAAATGCACATATAAATGAATATGATTTTAAAATGCATGCAAAACTACAAAGTTATAAAACTATTATTATATCGTAAGAGTGTTTCGAGAACCTATCTAAATTAATTTTGAATTATTTTAAATAAAATTAACCACAAAAGTAAAAAACGTTTTTTTGTAAAAGTCGGGACAATTTTTTTAAGACAAATGATGCAAATGTGCAAAGTGCTAAGTGCTAATTCAATGATTAATATATTAGTATATTAATTATTATACTTTTCATGGATAACTCTAAATGATTGGTTTAACATGTAAGTTTTCTTTACATTATAAGCATTTTTTTATTTATATCTTCTATTTATGTGGGACAAGTGTTATAAACAATATCTAAATTAATTTTGAATTATTTTAAATAAAATTAACCACTAAAGTAAAAAACGGTTTTTTGTAAAAGTCGGGACAATTTTTTTAAGACAAATGATGCAAATGTGCAAAGTGCTAAGTGCTAATTCAATGATTAATATATTAGTATATTAATTATTATACTTTTCATGGATAACTCTAAATGATTGGTTAAACATGTAAGTTTTCTTTACATTATAAGCATTTTTTTATTTATATCTTCTATTTATGTGGGACAAGTGTTATAAACAATATTAATGATTCAAACATTTTTTCATAAATATATATTTTACAAGATGTATACATTATAAGTACTCTTTTATTTATATCTTTTATCTATATGGTACAAATGTAATAAACAATATTAATGATACAAACATGTTCAAATATATATATATATATATATATATATATATATATATATATATATATATATATATATATATATATATATATCATAAAAAAAATGTTTCTACTTACTTGTGACTACGGACCACCATCAACTAATTTGACCATAACCCCATAACATTATTGACTACCGCAACGCAAAATCACGCCACTTTCAATTGTTTTTATATGAATTAGTTTGATATTATCCATCACTTTTTTTAAAGTTACTCAAACTCATTATGTTTTCGCTATTGGTAAAGTTAATGTAAGAGAAAACATAAAATTGAAAACATTTTTTGTCGAAAATTTTATTACTTGATACCCGCCATCGCAACGCGCGAGTACCCTACTATAATATTCTAAAGAGTTGAAATATGCGATATGAAACTTTTGGCATCCGCAAATTTATCGTCACATAAAACGTTTTAGATTATAAAGTATGGTGTATTGAAATATTTTATTTCAGAGTATCCGCCGCCGCATCGCGCGGGTACTCTACTAGTTTTTGTAAAGAAAGATATGAAAGAATTATAACATAGATTTAAGACCTTATTTAAATATAATAAAATCATCAATAAAATAGCGGGTTAAAACTACTATTCAGTATTCACTACAAAACTACAACCTTGTTTACCTTCATTTGTTATACTTTTTTTTTCACTATTTAACTTTCTAATGTTCCTGAATTCACTACATCAACCAATAATACAAAACCCTAAACAAAATTCAATCAGGTCCTGAGATAAAAGTTCTTCAATTGTGTTAATGCATTAGAATGATTTCAAGATATAGAAGAAATAAATTTGGATACACAAACTTGGAATTGTAAGTGAGTTAAATTTTATTAACTTTTCATCTTTGTGAAGATTTTATTGTTATTCTTTCAAAATAGGAAAAAGAATTAATTTTGGTTATGGCATCAAAAAGTTTTGGATTTTGATTATGTCTACAATTCAATGCTTATAAAAGAAGGGTTATTAATTCTAGAACCAAATTTGCATGCCTAATCTTTTATATAATAAAGGAATTAGATTATTTTGGAGTGATTTTATCAATTCATTCTTATTGAAAAAACAATTGGGCCAATAGGAGAGCTCAATTTCGCCACGTAAGTAAAATCGTGTGATGTGATTGGTTAATAAAAGTTAAAATTACTAGAGTAAATTGATTTTGGTCAAACTTTAATAAATTTGGTGAAGAAATTTGGTTGATAAAAAAAACACATAAAATATATGTGTCAAATTTGTGAAAACAAAAACTTAAAAAAAGTGGAGGTAATTAATAAAACTTTAGTGGTTGAATTTTTGAAAATTATATAGAGTTAAGTTTAATAATTTTGGATTATAAACAAATACCCCCTTATACTTTATACATTTTATACTTTATATCTTAAAAAATACAATGTATATGTTGTTTTAAAATAACAACATATAAATTTGCATAAAACTATAAGTATAAATTTTTTTACTATATACACTCAATAAGGACTCATTTATTTCATTTTAAAATTTCAACCTATGTGGACACGAGTTTACATTTTAAATACGGCTAAATTACTGAAAACGAGAATATAACTATCAAATTGTAAGCATGGGTTACTTTAATATACAAAATAATTATACGCGATTGTACTTATAACAATGACTTATGTAATTCGGTAATATTATAACTCCCTGTTTTTTAATAACTTTTGATTATATACAAATACCCCCTTATACTTTATACCCTTTATACTTTATATCTTAAAAAATACAATGTATATGTTGTTTTAAAATAAAAACATATAAATTTGCATAAGATTATAAGTATCAAATTTTTTTTACTATATACGTATTATTGAATTCACCCGACCCGACAATACCCGTTTGGGGAACGTCCAGTGCCAAAGTCACTGAATGGGTAAGTTGCCAATCCCTAAAACGGACTATGTAATGTACTTTATCTGCTGGGTTACGGGCGGTCATTTTACTATAGGTTTTAATCTACCTTTGTGTGATTCCTGTTGAAGCATATGCTCGAGGGTGCGTGTAGGGCGGACGATTTTCAATTTTAAAGCAAACTCCCCATTCTCAATAAGGACTCAGTTATTTCATTTTTAAAAGTTTAACCTATGTGGACATGAGTTTATATTTTAAACATGGCTAAATTACTGAAAACGAGAATATAACTATCAAATTGTAAGCACATGTTACTTTAATATAAAAATAAATATACGCGATTGTACTTATAAGTTATAACAATGACTCATGTAATTCTTATTTATTTATATAAGGATATCTAGAAAAGCATTTTTAAAAAACTTTAAGGAATATACTTTAACTTTATCAACGCTCATTATGTGCTATTAAACTTGCATCATGTGTACAACATAATATCAGTAATAAAATTTAAATAACAACATCAACATCTTTGTCAGCTAAATAAAATTAAATTTTGAGTTACCTAACAGAATTTTTTATAAATATTTTACCAAATTCTAATGGATATTAGTACATAATGAAAAACTCGTGCATAAGTGTTAGTTGTAGTTATATAACAATTTTCATGGACAAAATGTTAAAATAAATTTGATTTATGTGTAAACTTCGTGCGTGCACGAAACTTATAACTATATAATTATATGCAATTACTTTTAAAGACACAATATTCAGTATTAATACAGAATAAATTTTTTTGTCAAAACCCCGTGCGCGCACGGGTATTATAACTAGTATATCCATGTAAGTATTGATGATTGTCTTTTTTTTTTCTTTCAGGTTGGCAGTTTTTTTCAAAAAGTTGGTGTGGAAGTTTTTGTTTTCTAAGTTTGTGTTTATTTTTGTACTCTACATCTTCCAAATGTTTTCCTAGTTGCATAACAAAGATAATACACATGTGTATTTGATATAGATTTTGTTGATATGAGTTCTTTGATGGTGAGTTGAAGATGCCTAACAATGTGTTTGTTGAAATGTAGATGACTTGATAAATTTGAAAATGGATCTTAAACAATCATTGGGTTATTCACAATACTTGCACCAAAACTCAATGGCAAATTATAAATCATGACATTAAGCAAAAATTCATTGTATTAATCACATTAAAATTAAACCATTAATTACCCTCAAAACAAAACTCAAACTTTTATATAAAGATATTTAAATGTATCGAAATGGATCACACGTTTATATTTGTTGAAAACTTATAAATAAATTAGTCATTCATGTAACTAAAAGAGACTTTAGTTTTTATCATCTCAGTAGAAAGAATAAAAATCGTGCTTACATATCTTCCATCAATACATGTCGACACTTGCATCACATCATCGCATAATTGAATCATTGACGTGTTCCTTTTGGTGAAGAAACAAATAGTACATGCTTTGTTGCACTTGATAGTGTCTCATGATATATACCAATTTGAGGATTCAACGTTCTTTGCGATTCATGAGTTGTAGAAAAAAATGTATGCTATTTATAGATTCTAGTTTGTATATACGCAACTCTCCAAGATAAGTGAAGAGACTCATTTACATAGTTACTTTAAGGGATTAAGTTGTAAAATAGCAGTGTACTTTTCAAAGTATCCTATTTTGGTACGTGTACTTTTTTTAAATTGTAAAATAGCAATGTACTTTCCATAAGTGTCCTGTTTTGTTACGTGTACTTTTTTAACTTTGTTTAAGTTGTAGAATAGCAATGTATTTTCTATAAGTGTTCCAATTTGGTACGTCATCTACATACCAAATTGGAACATTTATGGAAAGTATATTGCTATTCTACAACTTTTACAAAGTTAAAAAAAGTACACGTACCAAATTGAAACACATTGAAAAAGTACATTGTTATTCTACAACTTAAAAAAAGTACACGTACCAAAACGGGACACTTTGAAAAGTACATTGCTATTCTACGACTTAATCCCTGTTGGAAAAATTTAGTGCACTTGTGGGATTAGTTCACACCTTGTAATGGGTTAGGAGGTACGGAGTGTACACCCATAAGGTCCATGAACACCCTGACTCTTGTAGTGGTTTGTATTGGTAGTGCTAGTAGAAAGTACTGCTTGTGGAAAGTACTGCTTGTGGTTTCCACTGATAGGCAGTGTTTCCACTGATAAGCAGTGTTTCCACTGAAGCTTATGTTTCCACTGAAGCTTGTGGATTCCATTGAAGCAGTGTATCCACTGATAGCACTTTGAAAGTACTGATGAAAGTACTGCTTGTAACGGTTTTGACCTATTCAAGTGGCAGTTTCAACTACTTAATGACCACGTTTAATTGGTCATGTAACCACTAACGGCTATAATGAGGATAATTATGAGGCTATTAATGGGCCGATTAATACTCATAATTCCATTTTGATTAGCTTAGAGTAAACTTCTATAAATAGGAGATCTGATTATGCATGAAGAGATACAGAAAACACTAAACACTTCTAAGCGAAAGGGTTATTGAATTGTGCCTAATTCCATAACTGCATTTGGTCTTATCCCAAGTAGATATTCGTGTAACCCAGGCATTAGGGTCGAATAGTTTACTTTGGAAAGTGATCACACGATTCCAAGTGATATCCGGTAACCACCTAGTGGTATTTGTTTCTGCTGAATTGATTATCTAACCCTGCTACTGGGACACTGACACCAACAATCAAAGTAAACTATTTTGTGATAATCAATGGCAACTGCTGCAATGAAACACATGGCTTCAAACTTTGCTAAGCTGGACAACTTTGAAGGGGTGGACTTTAGGAGGTGGCAGAAGAAGACGCACTTCTTGCTGTCAAGCATGAGTGTGGTTTATGTGCTGACTACTCCAATTCCTGATGATGGGGATGATGCTACGGTTGAGCAGATCAGAAGGAGGAGCAAATGGGAGAATGATGACTACATATGCAGAGGTCTTATTCTGAATGGTATGTCTGATTCTCTGTTTGATATTTATCAGAACTTTGAATCTTCCAAAGAACTGTGGGATTCCTTGGATGCCAAATATATGGCTGAGGATGCATCAAGTAAGAAGTTCCTTGTTAGTAATTTCACAAATTACAAAATGACTGATTCAAGACCAGTTATGGAACAATACAATGAACTTCTTGGAATACTTGGAAGGTTTACACAACACCAAATGAACTTGGATGAGGCTATCAAAGTCTCCCGTGTCATTGACAAACTCCCTCCTTCATGGAAAGATTTCAAGCATACCTTGAAAAATATGAAGGAGGAGTTAACTCTTGTTGAGTTGGGCAGTCATCTGCACATTGAGGAATCTCTCAAGGTGCAGGATAATGACAAGCCAAAGAGTAGCAATGCTACTGGACCATCTGTTGTCAATATGGTGGAGCATAACAACTCCACCAGGTACAATGATAACAAAGGCAAACGCAAATATCATGATAACACAAAGGCAGATCTTAACAAGAAGGCAACTCCTACTTGTTGGAAATGTGGCAAGACTGGTCACATTAAAAGGGACTGCAAAGGTGTTAAAATTGGTGGTAAAGCCAATGGATCAGGCACTAATGGTTCAGGGAGTGGTGGTTCAGCCAACTCACTGAAAGGTCAGAATATGTTTAATAAGTCTTTTCAGATTTATTATGTTACATATGTATCTGAATCTTTTTATGTGCAGGATGATGATGTTGCGTGGTGGGTTGAATCTGGTGCAACAGTTCATGTGTGCAAAGATAGAAGCTGGTTCAAGACTTATGAGTCACTGAATGATGGTTCTATTCTTCACATGGGAAATGAGTCAACAGCCTTGGTGCATGGTCGTGGTTGTGTAGATCTTAGGTTTAGTTCAGGAAAGATTGTAACTTTGTTTGATGTTATTCATGTTCCTGATATCAGGAAGAACTTGGTTTCAAGTAGTGTTTTGAATAATCATGGATATAAACAAGTTATTGAATCTGATAAATTTGTTCTTTCTAAATGTGGTGTTTTTATTGGTTTTGGTTATTTATGTAATCAAATGTTCAGGCTTAATATTACCACTGACAGTGTTATTTCAGCTTTTGTGACCACATATGATCAGACTGATTCTACCCTTTGGCATGCTAGACTTGGTCATGTTCACTATAAAAGGATGCAAGATATGTCTAGGGATGGTTTAATCCCTGCTTTTGACATGGACACTGAAAAGTGTAAAACTTGCATGTTGACCAAGATAACCAAGAAACCCCTTTCAGGGTGTTAGTCGTGAGACTAAGATCTTGGAGCTTATTCACAGTGACATGTGTGATTTGCATGCCACTCCTTCTTTGGGGAATAAGAAGTACTTTGTGACATTTATTGATGATGCTTCTAGATTTTGTTATGTCTATCTATTACATACCAAGGATGAAGCATTAGATAAATTCAAAGTGTTTAAAACTAAAGTTGAATTACAACTTGGGTATTTGATTCAAAAGATTAAGGACTGATAGGGGAGGTGAGTACATGGATACTCAGTACTTTCAGTCTGTTGGAATAATCCATGAAACGACTGCCCCTTATACTCCTCAGCAAAATGGTATTTCTGAAAGGAAAAACAGGGTGTTGAAGGAGATGGTTAATTCCATGTTGTCCTATTCAGGACTGAGTCAAGGGTTCTGGGGTGAAGCTATGTTAACAGCTTGCTTATTTGCTAAATAGGGTTCCCAACAAAAGGAAACAAGGTTACCCCTTATGAACTCTGGACTAAAAGGAAACCCAACCTGAACTATCTCAAGGGTTGGGGTTGTAGGGCTGTTGTAAGACTCCCTGATCCAAAGCTAAAGACTTTGGGTGAAAGAGGCATTGACTGCATCTTTGTTGGATATGCTGAGCATTCCAAGGCTTTTAGGTTCTATGTTATTGAACCTAATGAATATGTTTCAATTAACTTCATTATTGAATCAAGGGATGCAGACTTTGATAAGAATAGATTCTCATCAGTCCCTAGACCAAGTCAGAGGATTCCTAATGGAACTCATGACACTGGTGTATCAGAGGTCCCTGATGGTGAACCATCAGTGGTCCCTGATGAGGTTGTGGTTCAACAACCTGAACCTGTGCTCAGGAAGAGCAAAAGGGCCAGGACTCCAAAGTCATTTGGACCTGAGTTTCAACTATACTTAGTTGAAGGCACTAGGGATGAGGTCTCATACCAATACTCCTATTGCTTCATTGTTGAGGATGATCCCAAGACATTTGAAGAAGCAATGAAGTCCCAGGATATTGCTTTCTGGAAAGAAGCAATTAATGATGAGATGGATTCCATCATGGGGAACAACACTTGGGTGTTGGTTGATCTACCACCAGGTTGCAAACCTTTGGGTTGCAAATGGATTTTCAAAAGGAAAATGAAGGTAGATGGAACTATTGAAAAGTTCAAGGCTAGACTAGTCATTCAGGGCTTTAAACAAAAGTCAGGAATAGACTATTTTGATACTTATGCCCCTGTGGCTCGTATCAGTACCATAAGACTGCTGATTGCTATGGCATCTATTCACAATCTGGTTATTCATCAGATGGATGTGAAAACTGCTTTCTTGAATTGTGAATTAGAATAGGAGGTTTATATGAACCAACCTCAGGGCTTCATCATGCCTGGCAATGAAAACAAGGTGTGTAAATTGATTAAGTCCCTTTATGGACTGAAGCAGGCACCTAAGCAATGGCATCAAAAATTTGATGAAGTGGTTTTGTCTAGTGGTTATGTTCTTAACCAAGCTGACAAATGTGTATATAGCAAATTTGATGAATCTGGTAAAGGAGTCATCATTTGTCTATATGTTGATGACATGTTGATCTTTGGCACTGACCAAAATCAGGTTGACCTGACAAAGGAATTTTTGTCATCAAGGTTCTCCATGAAGGACATGGGGGAGGCTGATGTTATCCTTGGTATAAGGATTAAACATGAAAGTAATAGAATTTCTATCTCTCAGTCTCATTATATTGAGAAGGTACTGAGGAAATTCAATTACTTTGATTGTACTCCAGTGAGTACTCCTATGGATACTTGTGAGAAGCTGATGCCTAATCATGGCAAGGCTGTATCTCAACTTGAGTATTCTAGGGTAATTGGCTGCCTGATGTATGCCATGACTTGTACAAGACCTGACATTGGTTTTGCAGTGGGAAAATTGAGCAGGTATACTAGTAATCCTAGTGCTCATCACTGGCAAGCAGTTCAGAGGGTACTGAAGTATTTGAAGAGAACTATGGATTATAGTCTCTCATATACTGGCTACCCATCAGTGTTGGAAGGTTACACTGATGCAAGTTGGATCAGTAACAATGAAGACAACTCGTCTACCAGTGGCTGGGTATTCCTACTTGGTGGAGGTGCAATTTCTTGGGCGTCCAAGAAGCAAACTTGCATCACCAGTTCAACAATGGAATCTGAATTTGTGGCTCTAGCAGCTGTTGGTAAAGAAGTTGAATGGTTGAAAAACTTGCTTCTTGAGATTTCATTGTGGCCTAAACCTATAGCACCTATTTCTATCCGGTGTGATAGTGCAGCTACATTGGCTAAGGCTTATAGCCAGATGTACAATGGTAAGTCTAGACACTTAGGTGTCAGACATAGCATGATTCGTGAGCTTATCATGAATGGGGTGGTATCTATAGAGTTTGTGAGATCTCAACAGAACTTAGCTGATCACTTGACGAAGGGTCTGGCTAGAGACTTGGTTATAAAGTCTGCTAAAGGGATGGGTTTAAGTCCAACTTAGTCACTGAATGCTAGGACACCCAACTCCCTCCTAAGGAAACTTGGGAGCTGAGTTCAATGTGGAAAGCTGAACATTCAGTAGACTGGAGCACATGTTTTGTTTACATCCCAAGTTTGTGCTCAGAACCTGCTGAAAGGAGGATGAAGTCTTTACTTCTTAATGGTTAATTTTCTTTGAAAAAGTGCTTGGCAGGAGCATGACTAAAGAGGAACCACCTATGTAAATGTTGAAGTTTTGCCGCTTCAGGAAGCTTTGGACTTTAGCTTTTACAACATTTATGAATTTGGATATGGACACATGGCTTGTATAGTGTCAGGAGCTGATAAGTGTTTGAAAACTTGTGTATATTTTATCTTCAGGTATTCAAATGGGTTGAGGGGTTCAATTCTTAGAACACCCTGATTCTCGAATATTTGAACGTGTAATTTACTAAGATGGAAATTCAATCCTCAGGACATTTTCGTTTATGCACATGTTTTGATTGATGTTTATTTTTTATGCAAAGGAAGTGAACTAAATTTGGGGAGGATTGTTGGAAAATTTAGTGCACTTGTGGGATTAGTTCACACCTTGTAATGGTTAGGAGGTACGGAGTGTACACCCATAAAGTCCATGAACACCCTGACTCTTATAGTGGTTTGTATTGGTAGTGCTAGTAGAAAGTACTGCTTGTGGAAAGTACTGCTTGTGGAAAGTACTGCTTGTGGAAAGTACTGCTTGTGGTTTCCACAGATAAGCAGTGTTTCCACTAATAGGCAGTGTTTCCACTGAAGTGCTATGAAAGTACTGCTAGAGGTATGAAAGTACTGCTAGTGTTAAAGTACTGCTAAATGGCAGTTACAACTGCTTAATGACCACGTTTAATTGGCCATGTAACCACTAACGGCTATAATGGGGACAATTATGAGGTGATTAATGGGCCGATTAATCCTCATAATTCCATTTGAACGGTTAAGAGTAATGTCCTATAAATAGGATATC
>BPTQ01000006.1:229386720-229396865 GCA_019973895.1 Chrysanthemum seticuspe | reverse complement strand
CCATTTGTGAAATGAAAGATACCTACTACTGAGACTAACCGTCAGAATATACTTAATAGATTTACAACTGGAATTCAAACATCTTCTCGTTTCTGACTTAGAAAAAAGATTCATGTTGTTCAATTCAAAACTTAACTTATTCACATCCCTACTTAACGAATAAAATTTTGTTCGATTCGAACTCCGATAGTGAAACGTTTAAGTTTTGTGACTTGATCAATTTTCTTTAGTCTTAGAAGTTCTACTTGAATTTTTCCGTTTACTATAAGAGTTATCAACCTGACGATTCTTAGGGTCCCAGAAACTACGACACCCTCGGGGGTCGTCATTCTTCTCTCAGTATCCACTTCTAGTAGAGGGACTGAGCTTAGGAGACTGGTCTTTGTTGAGAGAGTCAGGGAGATGATCTTCACCTATGACTCTCTTCTTACTGCTGGGGGCTCCCACAGCATCAAAGACCCTGGGATTCTTAGCAGTCCAACTATTGAGAATATCATTTGCCTTTTTAAGTTCATCTTGAAGATTCTGATTTCTTTTAACTAGTTCAGTGTTTTGAATTTGCAAAGTGATAGCCTCAAGCTTAGCTTGTTTTAAAATAAGCAATTCATCCCTACACTTATTCAATTCAAAACTTAACTTGTTGTACTTAGAAAAAAGATTCAGTCTTTGCTCTTCTACAAACTTAAGGTCAACATTTAGATAATTCATATAAGACTGCCAATCAGAGTCATCATCCATAGAAAGTAAAGTGTTTACCTTCTTCATTGTGATGTTGACCCATTCCCCATTCCTAGCATGATTCTTCCCAACAGCTAGCTTGTCTTCTTCAGAGAGAGCCATTAGAGCACTGACATGTACCATTTCATCATCCAATGAGATTGGCTCTTCATCCCAGTCAAAGGTTTCAACCACAAGGCCTTTGTTCTTACCCTGCACAGATTGAACATTTTTTGTTGTTTCTGAGGGACTGGCCTCAAGCAATGCAAGCTTAGCTTTTGCTTTCTTATACTTAGCTTTATAATCAATGGTTTTGTTAAGATCATATTTGTTTTGAATATTTTGATGAGACTGATAGATTTTTGGTTGAAATTTGCTAAAGCCTGAAGACTGATTAGATCCTGATGGTTTGTAAGAGGGTTCAGAAGTTGTTTTTGAAAAACAGTCTTTTGCAAAATGGCCTCTTTTATGACACTTGTAGCATTCAGTGTCTTCATTTGCTTTAGCAGTTGAAAAACCTTTGTTTCTTTTTATAAACCTTCGAGAGTTAGCGAGGAGTGCCCTTTCCTAAAATTCAGCATTCAGGTCACTTAGATACTCCTCACTTGATCTCTCATCAGGCTCATCATCTGAGTTTTCTTGGAAATCTTGAACTACATTGTTAGAAAAGAAAGCAGTTGATATTGGTGATGAGGTAGTGGTCAGGGACTTCTTGACTTCCTGAGACTTCTTTAAGTCAGGGTATCGTCTGTTGATGAGGTTTTCCTCATAGACAAATTTCCCATAAATTTCAGGAAGCTCAAGATTTTGGATATGATTAGCATTCCTGAGTCCCTGAGAGAAATTCAACCACTTCTCAGGGAGACTGTTTACAAAACCAACATTGATTTCATGCTTAGATTAACACCATCATTTGAAAGTTCATTTAAAAGAGTTTTGTATTTGGTGTAAGTTTGAGAGAGAGTTTCCGAGTCCTTAGCCCTGAAGGTGTTATACTCAAGTTTCAGGTCCATTATCCTGTTTTCCTTGGTATCAGATGGTCCTTCATGACTATGAACTAGGTCATCCCAGGTTTGCTTAGCAGTACTACAACTTATAACAGACTCCATAATATCGTCAAGAAGACAAGATATTATGATACTTTTGAGTCTTTGGTCCTGGTTGACCACTCTCCTTTCATCCTGGGTCCACTGAGCTTCAGGTTTGGGCAACCCTTCAGCAGTCTTTGGGACAAATGGACCTTCATTTATGCACTTGACATAATAAGGTTCCATCCCAATCAAATAGCAAAGCATTCGCTTTTTCTATTTGTTGAATTTGCCAATTTCAAGTCTAGGGGCAACAGCTGAATAAGCTCCACCCTTTTTATCGACTAGTTGGGGTACATCAATTTCAGCCATTTAGGATCCTAATTTAAAAACTTTTAGAGCGGCCTAAAAACGAGTTTTATAATTAGCCTTGCTCTGATACCACTTGTTGTTCCCCGTTCACTATCGTTTAAAACAGTTTAGTTTATAAAACAAGTTAAAAGTGAACTATGACTGAAATTAACATAAAGAAAACACACTAAGTAATTTTCAACATCATATTCTTATTAGAAATAAATCAACAAAGAATACGTTACCCAAGTACTTGCGGAATAGTACTTGGGATTGAAATGACAAAGTTGGGTGATTCCTCTCTAAGCTCAGGCTAAGTCTAAGCACAACTCTTAGAGCTCACTGAGCTATCTCAGGAACTAAGTTGTATTTGGAGGAGTGAAAAGATGGCTTGCGTGTATGTGTTTTTACAATTCACAAGCTTAACCTTTTCACTCCATCTCTTATGCTATTTATACATGTATGATATTTGACTCTTTCCTAAGTGACAAACTGACATCATACAGAAGACAAAACACTGATGTATTTTGTCTCTGTTTACAAAGACTATTCTAGGTAAGAGACAAGACTACTTTCCTAAGTTCAGTGATGACACTGAGCCTGATCTTTTGCCATTCAGGGAAAGTTGACTTTGGTTGATAAGGACTTCGTCTTATCTGATTCAACCTTTCCCGCCTTATCCCGCTCTTTCTTCAGTCTTTACATCCTTCAGTCTTCTACTTCAGTTTGTCTTCAGTGTAAGAAGTTGGAGAGGAATCTTAGGGATTCAGTGAGTTATTGTCATCACTTACTGAATCCATCATCTTCTTCTTGACTCAGTCTTCACCCTTTAAGTTCCGCCTTACTGAGTGGAGAGACATCTTCTTTGCCTCTTACTGAGTATCCTGAAGACGACTCACTGAGAGACTATGCACTCAGTGACCTGTTTGTGTTAACGGATTAAATACTTGGGCTATTTTCTATTCAAATCCTAGATTAAGGGGCTTGGGTATTTACTGAACCCAACAAGATTTCATAGAGTGATATGCTATGGGAATAGCTTTAATCGAAACACAACTACTCTTAGATGTAAGCCAATCCCTAGTCTTTAGATAGTGTTCCTAGGTAATGGTTTAGAACTACAAGCAATGCCTTGAAATCTCGAAGAATTCATCACCCTAGGTCTTGCACCTAAAATTCCGTCTTTGCGATTCTGTGCCTTCTTTCTAGCCATTTCTAGATAAGAGTTCTTATACAAGTCATTCATATCAATTTTCCTAGGCAAGTGAGGTGAAGTGACTGGTTTTGTCAAAACTTGTTTTGCATCAACTTGGGAGGCAAACCGCGTTTTTGAAAATTTTGGTCGTTCAGATCTAAACGCATTCGGTTGTCTAATAATTGGTTTCCCCAAGATTGATGGTTTTGAAAACTTAGTGTTCACACTATTCCTTGTTGTTTTTCTGAGCTCATTTTTTAAGGCAACTATCGCAAAACTCTTATCCTGAAGTTAAGCTGTGAGTTCATCAATGTTTGCTATCAAAGATTTTGTTTGTTCCACAGACTTAGTTCTAGTTTCATTGACAAAGTCGTTTAGGTCCTTTTGAAGCCTTTTCAAGTACTCATTTTCCTTAAGTAACTTAGCCACATAACTTTCCAATTCATTATTTCTTGTTTTAATAGCATCAATATCTTGTTTAGTCATGACTAAATTACTTTTCACATTCAGGACATAAATATGTTTCTTCAGATTGTAAATGGTTGAGTCTTTGTCTTGAAGCTGAGCTTTCAAAGTGTTAATTTCAAAACGTTCACATAATTCAGGAAGTTCCGGATTTTTACATGGTTTGTTAAGTTGAAAACTTTCTTCTTTACTTTGTATCGCAATTTCAAGTGAAATGCAATGTTTTTCAAGATTCGAGAATTTGTTTGAAAGTTCATCAAAAGCCTTTTTATCAACCATATCTTTTGTTTTGAAACACTTAATCTCAGACTCAGCCTCAGTTATAGAACATTTATCAAAGTGATGTTTAGCATCATGATCAGTTTGTTTAAGTACTTTAGCAGATGCACTAGGTTGAACAATAAAGGGTACCTCATTACATGACACCTGCTCAATTTCTGGTCTGATATCTGTATCCACAACATGCGAAACAAGAGTCACTAGACCACTGGCTGTCTCAAGCTTATCTATCTCTGAGCCTCTGTATTCAGTGTCAACTGATCCATCATCTGATGCGTTACCCGACTCAACACAACAATCTTTTGATTGTGCCCGACATTCATTCCCCTTTCTGATTACTGCATCTACTTCTTGTGTGTTAGGAGTAACCGAACAGCTAGTTACATCGTTATTTGTTGTCTTTGACATTCTGCATTCAGCAACACCCGATTCATCAACTGATACATTACCCAACTCATCATAACTTTCTGTCAACTGCACCAGACTCTCATCTATTTTTTATTCTTTTTGAGTAGCTTCCTCAATATACTTATCCACATTATCCATGAGATGGATAAGTGTCTCTATGAACACGCTAATTTCCATTCCAGTGTGTCTCTTGAAAGACATTTCAGTCATGTCTTGATCATAATCTGATGTGAATTCCCCACTGATGAATGACTGAAATTGTTTGTGGATCACATGAAGTGCAACTCTATAACTATCTTCTTGAACCTTTTCTTTGACAAGTTGTTGTTCCAATTGTTCTAAGTTCAATAGTAATGTTCCCGTTAATGTGGATAAATCTTGATGGAAAAGGGCATTGCATGTTCGTTCCATTGTTGTAGATGTGAGTAACATGAGGTGTGAGTGAAGTTGTTGATAAGGTTCAATGTTACTTTCCTTTAGCATGGTACTCGGTAGCCTAAACAGGTGCAATTCACTCTCTTCAGACTCAGAACACGAAGATCTCACATTCTCATTGATTGATTCAATCATCTTTAACCGTTCAGTGTAGCATACATTATCATTGTTATCCACAGTATCATACAATTTAAGTACTTCCGAAATTACTGGGTCAGTAGTGTAAGACATGATGTTGTAGTATACACGGGATTTTACAAGTCTATGATTTAAACCGATAAATAGATTCTTTCGCGGGATTTTACAAAATCAAGAAGAAACCGTGATATAGTGACCAATAGAACATGTTAAGATAACTGATGGATCGACACAATGATAGACAATTGTGTGTTAGGTCTTATGATTGTTTGTAGGATTAATAGAGATGTTGTTTGGTTGTGATTTGGGTTTGTTGATGCACGATTTTACGGAGAAATTTAGGTCTAAAAACTTAAAAACCTCAATAACTTCTGTTCGGAGCGGATTTAAGCCTCGAGGGTTGATAGTTTATTCGGCGTGCCATTCTCCTCGTTCACACGGTCGTTTTAATGGGTAGAACGCTGAAAATGGAGTTACGGATCAAAAGTTATAGCCGTTTGAAGTTTTGTCGGGAAAAGTCAACAAAACGCACTGATGAAATGGTCAAACCGCTTCTAACAATCCTCTATGAAGACAACACGCTAGTTACAAGTCGCTAGATGCACAAGTCGCTAGAGACAGCTCGCTATGAAGACAAATCGCTAGTTGACAAGTCGCTAGATGCTCAAGTCGCTAGAGACAAGTCGCTATAAACCAAGTCGCTGAACTCAAGTCGCTAAAGCACCAACTCGCTAAGCAGACAAGTCGCTAAAGAACAACTCGCTAAGTATACAAGTCGCTAAGGAACAACTCGCTAAGTATCCAAGTCGCTAAGGAACAACTCGCTAAGAAATACAAAGACATGTCGCTAGAAATAATAGAGACAAGTCGCTACTTCAACCAAGTCGCTAGCTGAAGTGGAACCTCCACTACGTTGTACTGTTTGTCGGCTTGTCTCAATAGACAAGTCGCTAGGCTCAAATCGCTACTCCTCTAACTACAAGTCGCTGGAAATTAACAAAGCAAGTCGCTACCAAGAAAACAACTCCGAGACTCAAGTCGCTAGGTAGAAAACTTTAAAAACAACACTTTTCAATCAAAAACAAGCCTAACCACAGTGATTCAAGCTTTCCAAATCAAACCCCAAGCACTTACAATGATTCTAAACATAAAAGTACACTCAAAATTCAAACTTTAACACAAGACATGATCCAAATGATGCAAAGAACCACTAAACATTTTCAAACCCAAAAACCATATAAAACCAGTAGAAATCCAAGGATATGTAAGAGAGATGATCAAACCATGGCTCTTGATACCATTTGTAACATATTGGATTTCATAAACACATCACATAATAATATATGGTTCGAATATGAGTAGGTTTTAGAGAGAGAAAGTGGAAGATGGGAGCCTTTCTAGAGAGAGAAAGTAAACAAAAGAGAAAAGGTTAGATTGAATGAAAGGTCCAACCCTCTACCTTGGGAGGTAGATGGTATTTATAGTTATATACAATACGTCCTCCTAACGGACTGTGGATCAGGCATACAGTGGGTAAAGACCCGTCCTTCCTCCACGGTGTTGCACTAAACTAAACTACGCTAATAATTTACTAATAAACTAACAAATAACGTAACTAACGATATGTCTACGAGCTAACTTATGCTAGATAATATTTGGGGTGACCGATACTTCACTATGGAATTTCTAATTCCTAACATTAATTTTTGGATATTTTGATATCTAAGTTTTCATCTATATTACAAATCCAAAGTTAAATACCTGCAGGGGGAATCGAAACTCAAATACTGGATCTACTAAATCTTCATTAAGTATTCTCGCATCGTGTGTCGTACCATCTCATCCAGCAACAATGTAGGTAAAGATCATGTTGAAATCAGAAATTGCCAAAACATTTTGATAACAATCACCTCTTCCTCTTGCTCTATATACATTCCGTTTATGAGATGGAACAACAGCATGTATGAGAGTTCCATCAACCGGTTGCGGCACACTTTCCAAATAGGTAATCACATAGATCATAATGTTGCAATGGACTAGTTTTCAAACTACTCGCTCTCGGAAATTTCTAAACAAAATTCACAAAGAAAATATAGATTATTAACGTTGTCATTACTATATTATATGTATGTAAAAATTACGTTCACAGTATTCATGAACCCACCTTGTTTAAAGCTTTCCACTATTCATATCTTAGGTTGAATGTATTTGTATCTTCATTGTAAATATTTCATGTTTTCCTTCTTAAATAAGCCTGAACCTGATGTTTTGCTTTGTAGTAATCAAAATTATTTTTTTAATTTTTTTGGGTGGTTGTTATGCCAAATGTTTCCTTCATTTCTTTTCCTATTATGCCCACGACTCAATATGTAGGCTATTACCCTTAGCATCTACCCAATTCACTTCCTCGATACACGAGTCCAAAAAAAAACTTGTATTGTTCCAGAGTAAAATTTTGTGTAGTCGTGTCACCCATTCCTATAAAAAAAAATAATACAAACATATAAATATACATCTACAAAATATATAGTTGGCTATAAGTTTAGGATAGTTGTACTTTCAAAACATCCTAAAGTTATTACCACGATAACTACATGAAGTAGCGTTTTTAGAAACTTTGACGTAGGATATATGAGAAAATACCTGATGTGTACCATACAAAATACATGCAAAATTAAATTTCACCTAACATACATGAGTTCCATATAATAACACTCAAAGAAGAATATATGAGAAAATACATAACACTATACATATTCGAAGTTACTAATGGTACCATGGGGCCAAAGCGCAAACAATAATAGGCCTGATATAAGTGGTATACTCGCATAACATAAGCAAATGGATCACACATCATAACTTAGTCAGGTAGATAACTTACATTTAATAGGAAACTTGAAACCAATACCAACTTGAAACCCGCACTACTTTTCTCTTAAATAAGGTCAGAGACTTTGTTAATATTTTTCGCACACTGTTCACAAGAAAATGGGTTAAGCTTTTAACTTTAGATGGACTAGTAAAGTTGCAACAGTAATGTGGATCTGTAGTGGAAAAACCACTAACGTTTCAATCAGTGGTTATCAGCTACAGAGATTCTGCAACGGATCATATTTCTTGTAAACACCCTAACTACAATATACATTTTGAAGTTAACACTTAACCATATGACTTGAAAACTTTTATTATAGCTTTGTATTTTGAACATAAACAGCCAACGTATGACCATGTTGCTCAAATCTTAGAAACCAGAGTGTACTATTGACAGTTTGTCAATTGTTCCACGTTTTACCAACTATTAGCCTCCTAAAATAGAAACCATGGTACTTTTCACGAGATTAAACCGAGTATTAGTGCCAAAAACAGAAACTCAATTTCCTATATAGGATATAAGAATATTACACGTCAACGATATTCTAAATAATCAATGGTGAAATCTGATGACAAACTAACATCAGTTGCAAAATAAGCCTGTTAATTACCTAAACTTATAATCACAATACAAAAATCTATAACAAAATGTTTACTATTGTTTATATAATCCTATCACCAACCTTTAAATTATTAAACCTAACTCCATTACTACTTAAACATTCTATCCACATCGCCATAAACCTCAACACCATCAACATAACAAAGTGCCCTTCAACATGACCTATCAAAAAATATTATCGGCAGTTTGGATAGTTGTACTTTCAAAACATCCTAAAGTAAAACCACGATAACTTTCATATGTAAAACTATGCATGTATACAAGATCAGCAACACAGAATTGAGAATTACTCATTCATAAACCATAAAGCGATAAACGAAATTGGAAAATCTAACCAGATGAAGCAACAAGTAGAGATGAAACAATTGAGCAGCAATTCATGGATCAACAATGTGAAGAAACATCAACGTGAAGAATCCGGTGTCCATGGGTCCATGACGACTTTGTCTTCAATACTCGCATAACATAGCTGATCATTGCAGCCACTCCAGCCTGATCAATGTCACTCCATCTTTGAAATGCAGGGTTCCCATAGACATCAATGTGGAATAGCCCTCTTTCAGGCTCTTCAATCACTAGACAATTCACAAAAGTTACACCCTCAGGCAGTTCTCTGTTGCATTCAAGGCCAGGCACTTTGATCTCAGGTTGGAAATCAACTCTTTTCCTTTTTCCAGTGGAAGTTTGTGTTTGAGATTCTTGAGGTGCAGTCAAGGCAGGCTGAATTCTTAGTTGGGCTGGTGCTTCCCTCAGCCTTTCATATCTTTTGCTAAGCATCTTCATCAGCTCCTTGACCACCTTATTTTGCTTCTTTACAATGATCAGACCAAGTTCATCAAGTTCAGTGATCCCAAAGTCACTGAATTTTAATGGATCATGAACCTCAAAGTGTCTTTTGTCATCCCCTCTGTAAACATTCATAGCCAATGGTTTGGTGTTGGGAATGATTTTGACATCAGTGATTTTTTCAGGAAGCCTTTGGTTGGTCATTGTCCAGTTGTATTCTTTAATTCTGCTTTGCCTGAGAGCTTCAGTTTTCTTTCTCTTTTCTTCATACTGAGCTCTCATTGCAGCCATTTGAGCAGCCTGAGCTTCCATGAACTTCTGTCCTGCCTGACCCTTTTTGAGCTTGCTTGCATCTATTCCCACATTTTCAGCTTCTTCGGCAATCACTTTGGTCAATGCCTCCTTAGTCTTCTTTTCATCCTCAGCTTGTTTCAATTTCCTCTCTTCTTTAGCAAGGTGTTTGGTTAGCTGTTGAGGAGTGAAGAGGTATTCAGTGTCACCAATTTTGTAGGGAATCTTCTCAGGCTCAGTAGTAGTCAGTATGCCTTTGCCCTTGTCCTGTCCTGAGGAAGATGATGCAATAATGGGAGGTGGTGTTGTCATGATTGGTGTTAAGACTGTCAGTGTTGTTGTTGTTGCTTGAGGTGGAAGTGATGAGATTGGTACTGCAGAGACTGGTGCTGATGATGATGATGTTTGAGCTGCTGAGACTGGTGGTGTTTGCTCCCCCTCAGTGTGAAAAGGAGTTTCTTCAGCAGTATTCTCCCCCTCAACTGTTGCCGTAGCGTCAGTGAGGGCAAGAGTTGGAGTAGGTGCTGAGGGGGACTGACCAGCTTGACCTTTGAAGGCC